>JAQGBW010000922.1:0-31858 GCA_034698625.1 Julus scanicus | reverse complement strand
TAAACCATAGATTTTTTTTTCGCAACTTGAAAAAGTTAATCACCCAGTTGCGTTTGTTTTGGCCACCACTGTATTTGTTTTTTAGAAATGATATTTGGCTATGAAAGTTGTAGTATCTCATGTAATGTGGAATGAATCGCTCAATATCGTTAAAAAGTAGTTTATTCTCTAATGTGCATACCAATTGGTGGATTGTTTGAAACAAACAATGAATAACGAAACACCATTAAGAATTAATTATAGACTTTTTGGGCACTAGAATAATTGCCGGTTAACCTTTACTAATGAATTATTCGCTTTTAGGGCCCACTAATTCAAACTAATGCAGGCTCACAATTCTTTAAAGAATTACTGTTGGACCATGATTCACCACTATCTTGCTCATAGCAATGTGTTTGCATGGCAGTAAATTCTGGTGTTTAATCTCTTCCTTTCTTTCTCCACTGTCACACTTGGTGATTTTGACAACTTTTTTCCGGTTTTTCACATTTGCATCTATATAAAACGAATTTAAAATGACTCATTAGCTGCAATTTTACATATGGCCCGTCTCTTTCAGTTAGATTATGTTGTGCCCCTTGAATATGTTCTTCCGTTCAATACAATCAAGTTGTCACTGATTGCCTATTTACAGGAGCAGATCTTAAATAAACTATATCACTATACCGTATTGCTTGAAAAGTGGATACACAACTGAAAATAATTTTTTTATTACAAAGTTTTAAATAAATGGAAATTCTTCATTCAAAAAAAAAAAATACTCTATACGAAATTTTGAAAAAAAATATTTTCATATGATAATATGAATGATTTTAGTGATTTTACAAACATAATTTCTTAAATTAAATTCCTAACAAACTACAAGATCGGACATGATTTTCATATTTTTAATGATTAATCCAAAATATAAGCAATCGACCAAATACTTATAAATGTCGAGTTGCGAATAATTAATGTATTTATATAAGGTATTTCCTTAATTCATTATTATAAGAAATCAAGAACACAAATAAATACGTGCTTCTGTACTATCATTCTCCACACTATACTGTATCTTTGACTTTAGACAAATTAACCCACGAACATGTGTGGCGTCCTAATTTTCTCAGCAGGACATTAGGCTAATCCGCTTTTACTACTTCAACACTTTTAATTAAGTTTGCCTCCATAAGCCAAGAGTCACTTTGAGTTCCCTACATCATCCTTACTATAAAAAAACACTTTGAAAGATAGAGGAATTAAGTGCAGGATAGCCAACGTGAGAACAAATTCCGTACACACGATCCATTATTCAAACTGGATGTTCTATAGAGCCGAGCTGCTGTATAATAAAAATCATCGGTTCTTTTCTGTGTGGAAAATGCGTCCATCCATCAAGAGGTGAATGTGCTCAGTTTTTGTGAGTTTCATGTAAAAGTGTTCGTTGGGGCGCTTGACCACGACACTTTTAAACTCGTTTGACCCCCCTCGACTCCATTTTCTTTAAAAATGCATTCGCAAGACGCTAGGCTTGAGCGATGTTGATCGAATTTAAAAATTGAAAGGCCAAAGTGGGTTTTAGGATGACTTTGCTGCAAGGAATGCCAGCCAGGGATTTCAGCCTGATTTCAAAATGTGCTGGCCATCGCTTTTAATAGTAAAGCAAGGCGACTTTTTTCGCCTTCCCGCCGAACATGAGAAAAATCGATTTCCACACATGTGGAGGAATGATGAAAACTGTTTGCCCAAGAGCATGTGAAAATGTCAATCGATAGTGCTGACGACTTAAGCTGGTCTTCTTTTAGCAGAAGCGCCCTAGTGTCGCCAAGGGTTCGCTAGATGACCGCGAGGGGACGCCGGTAGTTAAAAACTGGGGGACATTCATAATGTAAAGCCCGCGCAATGGAATTTTGAACGTCGGCTCTCAAAATTGTACTAAAATTGACTTGTCACGTTGTTTAAATAGAAATTTTCGTTTTTCCCAATTAAGTGACAAAATATCGTGTTTTGAATAAAACATGTTGCTCTATTATGAAACATGGGGATGGTTTCTATTTTCTGACAATCTAAAGAATATAATATAGACTTTTATTAGACACATTTATAAATAAATACTTTTCTACCCTCGAAACACCTCCGCTGACTACTGTGTGCCCCTGATAAAGTGCTCTCCTTTAAACATTAGACAATATGTTAAAAATTGTGTAAAAATTGTATGTATTTTTTTAAAATTGTACATATTTATTTTGTATAACTGTAAGGCCTTTTTATTTCCTGGAAACCAGTTTTTTAAACCCAGTATATGTTTGAGAATTTCACATGAAAACTCGTTTATATGCACATGAACATGTTTGAGGATTCCTGCTACAAGTACTTGATGTCTTGTTTGAAATGTGGGCTTGTACTTTTAAATCTAATGACCTAAAACAATGACGCTCGTTACCAATTGCGACTTCATTAATTACTGAAAATGACATAGACAAGACATAAAGGCGACTTTATTTTTAGGCAATTTCCTCGGGGTTTATAGTTATTTTTAAAGTTCAGATTCATTCAAAAATGGAAGGAAGGACCGAGGACAGAAATACGGGAGGAATTTTACACCAATTTGTTTTTTTTTGTTTTTTTGATATTCGCTACATACGTTACATCATTTACTACGTATACAATAAAATCTCTTCTTTTGGCACTAGTCAAAACTATAGGGAAATAAATCTGAATACAATGTATTACAATGTTTATTTTTATTTCCCTCTCCGAAAGACTAAGGCAACTTGTATTTGCATAGTTCAATCGTGTAAGGAAATTCTAGTCAACCCAATCTTTATTTTTTTTTAATCCAAAGTGATTGTCTTTAAAAAAAAATGTATGTTATGGTTCGCAAATCCACTTTGGTAAAAATGTAGCTACTCAATGTGATGCTTGATTCATCGGCATTTTTTCCTACCGAAAATGGGATTGAAAAAAAAAAAAATGTCATTAGATTCGAAGAGCGCATCAATAAACGCAATCGTTTGCACAAAAAGGACATCACTTTTATTTTTATCAAGGTAAAAACATGACAATGCAGAATGTAGAAGTTTTTTTTTTTTCAACAAATGGCAAAGATAAAATTACAATTAAAAACGAAAGTAAAAAGGAAGGCGTGAGGTACGTTTAAAATTCGTGTGGATTTGATGACTAAAAGGTGTAGAAACGAGAATCGATGATGTGAATAGGAATATTGTCAATAAAAATGGTATTATTTTTATATATTTTTTTTATTATTTTAAACGTGGTGATGGTCGAAGCTGATCCGTGAATCGCGAAGTATAAAATTCCTTACTTCTTTGCCCGAATTTGAAGGATTTACGTAACGAAGTGCATAATCTGAAAATTTCCACACAAGTGCCCACACATACGTTTACATATATAAAGTTGAAGTGAGCAAAAGTTCTTTTGGTCATCTTAAGTTTTTTTTATTGACTTGATCGTATATTCAACAAGGGACCAGGCTAATTTAGCCAACAGTTGATTATTGCCATTGTCTGAGGAATGGCGTATACGCTTTTGTGCACGTTTATCGAGGTTATAAGCTACATGAGGATATCGACACGGCACTTTCACTTTTTTTTTTCAGCCTGATCGCTTCGCAACAATTCTTTAATTTGAAAATAATGACTTTAGCTTAGTGTCAACCTCCGCACTTCTTGTCAAGGTTTAAAGCGCGCCAAATTGAGAGCCACACGTGCATTTGAGTGATGGCAACCTGAAATAAAGCAGTTGCGTGTTCAAGGGTGAACGTTCAGAACGTGTTCTGCTTCCTGAGTGTGTTTGCAATCTACAATCGCCTTTAATTAAGGAAGTAAATGGAACCCAGAAATCGGGAAATGCTTTTTTTTCCTCTTTGGACCTTCAAGCACAGATTACTAGGAAATTACGTTTCTGTAAAATGAGATGCCATATTCAACCTATGCCTGCAATCATTACGTTAAGAAATTCGTTACAATTATCAAATATATTTTCACCTCAAATACCATTACATATCATTTCTTCAAACAATATTTCCAATGAAGGCATGTTTATTAATTTTGTTTATTAACAATGTTTCTGTATTATCTCTCTTCTGAATTATCCTTTTTCAAGTTTAAGAATATGCATGCATTTTAAGTCAGCGCTGAGAAAATAATTTACACAAACTATCCTTTTCCAAATTTTGATTTCTAATAAAAAGGCTTCATTGTCCTCCGATTTACAGTGTAAAGATGCTTGTTTTAATATTTTACTGGTTTGTAATTTCAATTAAATTCTGAACGCGATTGGTACAATAAAGGCTCATATGAATTTAATTTTCAATATACTGCTTAAGTTTTTAAACGTTGTTGGAAATAATTCAGAGAAATGCACTATCGTTCTTATATGTAACGTTCTTTGAAAAATAGTTTTCTAAAATCTGTTGAATCTTAACGTATCCTGATTTTCAGGCGTTCATCCATAACAAAAGTTTGTGTGGGAATAAGCAGATTCAAAAACAATGCAACGAAATTAACATATAGCAATGTTTTGTTAATTTATTTTTGGTTTGATTATACCCACACACTTTATAAAACAAAAAAATTTGATGGCAAAATGAAATATTAAATTGTTTGCATGGACAGTTGGATTCATTTTTTTTTGTCATAATGGAGGCGCACCTTCGTGTAGGATTCAACATTTTGGCACATTGCTGTAACAAGCGTCTCTAAACGTGTTTCTCTTATACATATATGTATACTTCAGGTGCTTAATATTAGCGAAGCATTATGCATCAAAAACTCAGATAACATGGCCAAATCCAGAGAAAAATCAAAAAAGACTTTGTTGGTGCAATAATGCGAAAATATACTGTATAGGCTTGTGCAAGCATTTATGGAATATAACAGCAAAAGAACCATTCTTATGTTAGGTCAGCCTAGACCCAACAAACTGGAACTCTTTTTTTTTTTATTGCCGTCCAAATGTTTGACTCAGGTTTTTTTATCCATTGCAAGGTGATGTATGTATCTGGAATGACCATCGCACGCTATATGATATAAATTTCTGGATGGACGAGCCATTCTTCTTACAAAATGTGTTTGTAGAGGCCTGGACATTCGTACAAATCTACAAATGTACACGGCCAAAAATCTTATTGGTGTCCCATGATGGCGGCACAACATCATTCAATCAGTATAAGATAGGAATACAACGGACATTGCTCCATCATCATTCTCCTTTCCATCTTGCAAGAATTTGTGTTGTGCAGCATTACACGGTGCATTACTTTGCAATAGGATAGTCCAGCAATGTCTTACAATGAAATGATGGAATTACAAATGAAATAATGACGTTGTTTTATGTTATTAGATGCATGAAAATGGAGGAATAGTCTAGATGAAGGATGGGGACATTAAATTTAAGTCGGTAGTCATATTCTTTACATCGGTCCCTGGTGAAGAAACCAATAGAGATTTCTATTGGACACTATTGGTTTTAATTGTTTTCTATGGTTGCTGTATTGACTTCTATGGTTTAGTTGTATTGACTGAACATTAGAAAACAATAGAAAACCATAGAAAACAATTGAAACCAATAGAAAACAACGTTTCAAATAACAATAGAAAACAATAGAAATCTATATTGTTTTTTCACCAGGGTTGTCTCATCATTTTATGTAGGGGGTCATGATGAAACAGCACACATCTTTGTGAGACTAAAAATGATTCATGACATGCCTAATTTTATATCTTGGAACTATTCAGCAAGCTGCATAGTATATCTATAATGATCTCAATGAAGTCGTAATTATAATAAAATAACGTCAATTATTTTGGTGTATTTGTAATGCTAATCTGTAATGCTGCACATCACTGCACACACTGTTCTTCCCTCCTTCACGATTTAAAAAAACTTGTACTTGTATAGCTTCTGAACTTTTTTGCAAATTCAAGATGTCTTGTGCCGTGAAGTAACAATGATGTCACGAACGTCCAAACACAACAAGGACTGGAGCCACAGCCGCTCTGGCTCGCCTCCAATACAACCAGCTTGACCTTACCAAGATTCTATTCGTAATTCGATTTGCGCACGCGCGTGAGTTCTCATCCGTGCAGGTTGAGGTAAGTGACCCTGTAGCATGGCACGGCGCTCCATTTCCTAGCTTTCCACCAGATTTTCCGTTCTTCGTCTTTAATAAGAGCCTTTAAGGAAGATTCCATTGATTTTTAAGGTCCTCTCAACATCTCGAGAGGTATACATGTTTAATATTCGTAAAAGATTTGGCTTTTTTTGTGTTAAAAATCTGAGCGCCAGCCTTGGTTGCTTCGTTCAACAACGTCCATTCGTAATTATTTAACAATAACTATAGTATTCTCATATGTAACTTTGGGGTTTTTGCATCAACAATGTGTTTTCTTATTATAAACAGCCGCAAATGGTGCTCCAATCGTCCAACCGGAAGTGCTTGTCCGGGACGCGGCGCATTGTCATTGGATGACGGTCTGGGCGCCGTTTTAGTCGCCATTTAGGGTGGACAGTTTTCTGGAGTTTGGGTGCTTTAGGTGCGAGGACATTTTGGTCATGGTCCATGGGGAGATGAGAACAGGACGGCGAACGTGGCAGCCGCCATGGCCAACATGAACAATGTCAACAGGAAGCGGTCGCACACCACTGCCACCTGTTGCCACTCTGACTTCACCGTGTCCTTACGCTCCTGGTCCGCCAGGCGGATGTCGTTCTTCTCGATTGTCTCGTAAATTTTGTTCAGAACACGTAAAAACTGCCGTTCGAAATCGTCGTTCCTGGTGCTGTCCGGGTTACCCAGTTTGCGACGTGTAAAACATGGCGAATAGTTATAGTGTTCCAAGTGGTCCGTGTCGTCCCTCACACTTTGGGATCCAGAAATGTCCACGTGGGGAGGTGGGAAGTCCTGCAAAAAACACACAAACATATGAATTTTTTACTCACACAGTTAAACAAATCCGTACATTTTACAGAAATAATCGAGAAACATTTGAAAGAAATATGCAGTAAACTCGAAATACGTGATATTTCATTCAAACCCTGGTGAAAAAACAATAGAAACCAATAGACTTCTATTGATTTCTATTGTTATTTGGACACTTTATTGGTTTTAATTGTTTTTTATGGTTCCTGCATTGACTTCTATTGACTCCTATGGATTAGCTGTATTGACTTAACAATAGAAAACCATAGAGAACAATTGAAACCAATAAAACCAATAGAAAATTTTCTATTGATACCAATAGAAAAGAAGGTTCCAAATATCAATAGAAATCTCTATTGTTTTTTCACCAAGGAATGTATCCAAAATCAATCCAATTCAAGTACAAATGTTATGATTATGAAAGAAGATTTCAGTTTCGGCAATTTTTTTCAGCTTTAAAACAAGAGATTTCCTTCAAAATCATCCCCAAAAAGAAGGAACATTCCGTATCTCAAACAACCCAAACTTAACGTGGAAGTCATGTGCCTTAATTTTCCACGTTAAGGGAAATAGCGGTTATTCCTTTCAAATGAGAGACCTGGGTTCGATTCCCGGGCCAGCTGTCTTGACTGTGATTTTCCATATTTTCCACATTTGTTTCCAAACAAATGCCAATTTAAAAAATCGTAAATAATTGGAATTGAGTGTGACATCTATTAAACTATAGTGTTTTAGTAAAATTACACGTCTATTGTATCGAAGTATTCCGTTATGTTTATGGTGGTATCCCGTTATTTTTTACTTAAGTGTTCCCTTAATATTATGGTAACTCATTTACGGTAATCTGTTAATTTATTTCATAGAAAGATGCCGTTAATTCTGCTGCTGGCATTCTTCTGTATACTTTACGGAACTTCTTTTTTTTTTAACTGTATACAGTCTTCTAGCCTTTTTAGTCAAGATTCCATGTAGGCATCCTCCTATACACACGAGATTAGATGTCACGAATGTGAGGGAATTTTTCCTCCACTTTTCGAGGACGTTTATGTCAATATTTGTGCCGGTACGAATCGGATCGTTTTTGTTTTATTTATCTAGTGCATGGATTCGGCGATTGGAAGCAATTTCCCATGGAAATAACTGGCCTCAGGCTGAATAACATACTATCATATACATCGTGTACTTCTTTGCTATTTTTTATATGCATCGTGCTCATCTACCTTTTGAATAGAGTGCTCTATTTTATATATCAAACTATCATTAACTATAATTAACTATGCCTACGTGAAATGTGTAAACATGATACAGACAGGTGCGAATACAAGGGCCTTTTAAAGAGCTTAGAAAACCAGCATCTAGTTTGGGATCTTCAACAATCTGATTTAGAAACGTTAAAGGAAGAAAAGGGAGTCTTCGTGCAAATCAAAGGACTTGACAAATTAATTTATCAAAATTTGCATAATTGGAACAAGACATACTCTAGGACTCACTCGAGACTTAATATTTCGGAATAATGAATTTTATGATTTCGTGAGATTGTTAAACCAATGGCCACAACTAATGGATCTCGATCAAATATACATTATAAATCCTACGATTAGTTGTTACAGTCAAAAACTATTGCTTTTCTAAATTTAAGGTTTTCAAAAGACCAAGATCTCAAAAAAAAAAAAAAAAATAGACCATGAACATGTTTAATACGCCCTGCTTCAGTTAAGCAAATAATTCATGATTTATTTGCACAGTTGTAGCAAATGTATCATCACTGCACATACCAAAAAATACTTGCAACTATACATGTGAAATTGCGGGTTTTTCTTGCAGAATTGGATAGTACATGTTATAACGAGTCGAATTCTGCAAATACTGGTGACGAATTTGGAGAATGAGATTCTAGTCACAATCAACGAAAACCTAATACACATGTCCATCAGAAAAACTTATCTTTCAACAGCCCAGTTTGCATTTTGCATAAAATGCAAGCCCACTATCAGTGCACCCACTATCATTATATAACCAGCCATCTGCGCAGGTGTTCTGCGCACAGGTTCAACTAAATTTCCGGTTTGTAAAAAAAACAACCGCATCGTGTGAACAAGACGTATAATCTTTTGCAGTTTTGTTGCTGATGGAACGTGGTCCAATTAATATTTGTTTAATTCAAATGATGTCAACATTTCACTGACTGATGACTGGTGTTGTTCATTAATGCTAAGCGTGCGGATAGCATCGTCGTGTTTAGTTTCCCTCGACGTTGACAGGGTGTCATCTTTTGCTGATAGATCCCAAATGATCTTAAACCGAATGTTGCCTCCCGTTATATTAAAATCATCTTTCAAATTACATGAGCAGTAAATCACAAAATCGATTCGCCATTTATGTGCGCACTTTGTTCCCACGCAATCGCCCTATTTTATTTTGGTTAAGCACAAGGGGGCTTTTAGCTGCGTTTGACATTTTACAAGTTCCATTTCAAGCTGATGGATTAGCGCCCTTTCATTGGAGGCTCTTGTTTTGACCTTATGCAGCGACCCAAACTTTTCTACAGAAAAGTATTAAAATTAAATAAAAACAATGGACCTTCCACAGATTTCGTCTAATGAAAATGGCAACCCAGGGACACATATTTACTAAATGCAGTGTTTTTAAACTGGTGCTCTGCCAAAAGTCTGTAGTTTGAAAATCGTTCAAAAACATTGTTGTATTCAAACACATGCTTTGATGAAATATCTCTCAAACGTTTAATTAACATTTCGCATCTTAAATTATAATACAAAAAACGCAAATTTATATTTACACAAGATGATTACATTTTAAGAAACCTTTTTGTAATTTATATTGAAACTGAAAACTATAGGAAATGTAAATTAATTATGCATGTATGCAATATAAAAAATTAATTAACCCTAAAATAATATGCGCTTATGTATACCATGTTTTCATTCATATTTACACAAGTTGTTATGATAATTTTCAAATTTTTCAAGAAAAAACGGTTAATTAACATTGAAGGAAACAGCAGGCTATTGACACAATGAGCTTATTTGGAGTTCAGTATGCGTATGTTATTTCAGATTTAAATTTATGAACGGGACAGTCATTTAAGATTAATATTGTATATGTAAATGAAATGAAGTGGAAAATTCTATAAATATGAGTGCTATATGAGTTTTGATTTTTCTATTCTTATTCAAAATTATCTATTCTATTCTTGATCGCATTGATTCATCGCATTTCCTTATTCAGAAATTCAAATTGTGACAGTTAGGTAAACTATAAATTATTCGAGGAAGCATTATTTGATTCCAACTTCATGAATTTTTTAAAGCTCGAATTAAGCTAGTATTAGCTCAACCGAGACATAATGTTTTTTTTTGTGTTATTTCTGACAATAATGCGATTCTATATTCCTCCCACTGCCAAGGAATTGTACTTTTCAATAAAAAATCGGTTTTTTTGTATTAGTTCCCATAGAAATATTTCTCAATACAAATCGAATAAGGCATTAAGAGAAGTGAATGGGAATTAATTGGGAATTCACCGAACTGTTGTTAAAGCAGTTTCTATGTCCTGTGCTCTGCCCTCTATGATATCAGTGAATCAAATAATCTTTCCACAAAGCTATTTTTTAATGAACGTTAAATACGTCATTGTTCTTCTGTACAAAGTAATGCTATCGAATTTTATTGTTATTATAAGTAATGTGCCCCAGCATTACACATTTTCAAATTTATTAAAACAACTAAGTGCATTTAATATCCTTCAAGGTGCGAACACATCATCCACAAAATATTCTTGTGAAAGTGGTTCATTCGAACTTTCGAATCTTTCAAAGTTTTTTAAACTTTAAATTGTTTTTAAATTTTAAAATTTGTTTCACCAATTAAAGAAACAAAAAAATCATCTTTATTCAACTTAAAATTTTAACTCGCCATTTTTCCAACCATGGTTTTACACAACAATCGCTCTTGTTTTTAAAACTCCAATTTGTGTGTGTGCGCTTTTTAAAGAGCTTAAAGCTCTATCATGATAAAACACCAAAAGCCTCTCTCAAGTGCAAAATAGGATTTAACCGAAGTACGATGTTTAATCCAACAAACATGGTAAGAGCACCTATAACAAAAGGCTTTTTATCAAATCCCAACTAGCTTAAAGCGTACAAAACTACATGTGTCCTAAATATACTTGTATATATAGACGTCGATTTTTGGTTTGCTCGGGTCATTGCAACCAATGACATAACCCACTTTAGTGGCGTTAACTTGCGTGTTGTTCACGTTTGCTGTTTCTGTACGCTATTAAAAGACCTTAATTTCGACATCCCTAAAATCGGTAAAATCAATGTCCGTTTTGGGCAAGCTTCTGCGATTTTTCGTGAAAAACAAAAGCTACCAAAAAGTGCCATTGAAATAAATATTCAATTTGTACGTCCAAACTTGTCGCCTTTGAATATAGAAATAGGAATAGCGATGCCTTCTTTAAAATATTAAAGAGGTTATCAGCTATACGTTTACTTCTCCCCAGCCAATTGGCGTACAAATGTCAAGCGAACGTTCGTCGACTCGTAGTGCGCTCGATAAATGCCTCGTCCCAATTGACAGGCACAAAGACGCGCTGCTAGAAGGCACGATGAACGCTTTCAAATCTATGATATCTCACTAAGAAATCTCGAAATTTAGTTTATCGGCTATGGAGAACGTAGGCAAGCAGCACTGCGCATTTTTCTTTTTGCCACCCCGCCGCAATTATCACATTTTAACGCTTTTAGGTGCTCGTATTCGGCGAGCATTCCTTCCACCTTGCCTAATTTCAAATCAATAACCCCCGCAGGGTCGCATGCTGCACGTATCGATATCGGGCTAATTAAGACGGTTTTGCCATCGTCGTGGCAACGATTTTCAGCACGTGTGAAATATCCCGATTTCATGTAGTTTACCTTTTGATGATGAAAATGGCATTCTAAACTCCTTGATTCGCAATCGAGCTATTTGGGACCCATACTATTCGCGAGCACAGTTTATATATGTATGAAAATCTCTCCCAAAGGACGATCCTAACCTTGCGGAAATTCACTTATGCAAGGTCCATTGGCCCAAAAAATTCCTATGACGCTAAAATTCTTACGACACACACAAGTAGCCAAAGCTATCAATGTTTTTACGAAAACGTTTTCTCTCATTTTCTTGAGATTTTCAAATGTGAAAAATCAAGTTTGAATAAATAATGTTCTCTATGATAAACATTACACGTTTTCTGTTTACAATAACACTAATCTTCATATGGCGTTGGATCACTATTGTCTTCAATACAATGGAACATGATCACTTACACACTTAGCAACACTGGCATTTCTTTAGCTCATGCACTAACTGAAGTTCATGCAATAAACTCATGCAAAATATTATCACATTTTATATATTCTGAAGTTTCTTAGAGTTTGTATTGTGTTGTCCATCTTTTGTAAATGTACACCGCAGGTACAAATATTTTAAACTGTAGACAAATTCATGCATATCTTGCATTTTTTTTCGCGTTTCTGATTTATTAAAAGAATGCATCTTTTTTTACGCTGAAGAAGTGGTGGATGGTTGGATCATTTTGTCTTATGTATTTCATGAACATTTTAAGTTCTTAACCAACAAAACTCGAGATACAAAGAGTAAAAATAGGCTAAAATAGCCAAAGGGACAAGATTCCGTTTAAATTTAATCGAGTTAAGAGACCATTAAATGATGTATAAAAAGCCATTCTTGAAGCGCAAAAAGTTAGTAACTACTATATGATGAATTGGAAAGCACCAACGATAATGTTAAATGTTTTGATGAAAATGAAGATTGTGAGGATGGGCTCGTTGAAAGCATTCCATGAAAACACGAAGACGAGGGATTCAAAGGCAAGTGAAGTGACGAAGATGGAATTATCTGAGCTTGAACGAGTGATTACACAGGATGACAGGAAATTTATTGATACTTCATGTTGGAACTCAATGAAGGACTTTTTCTGTGTATTTACCGTATACGAGTACAGTATAATATATCGTACTGCTGAACCTGATTATTTGCAGTATGCTAAAATCAAACTCTAAACACAATGTCATTGAATATGTAAAAAATTAACAATTTCAAGGATAAATTAATGTTAATTTAAATAAATTCCTTTAAATGCATCCATAAGGTTTATCATATGCAAACGGAAAATTAAGAATATTTAAAATTTCACAAGGACTTTCCATGCCAGTAGGCTATCTTCTGAATCAGAACTACTTATAGTAACTTAATTCTTCTAGAAAATTTGAATATCAATACACAGCACTTGTGTTGACGTGATAAGGCAATTTTCGCGTGAATTTCACTACATGCATATTATTAACCTTGAACAAATGCCATGCACTTTTATTTGAATCCTTGTCGTCTGTGATTTGTTGAAGTAAATTCATACATTTGCATAATTCCATGGATAGGATTTAGATGCCAAGGGCCAATTTAATTAAATTCCGAACATTGAATTCAGGTTTCTAACCTGATGACCTGCATCGTAAATGTGATTGCGTTTGTTTAGTCAACAGCAGGGGAGTAAACATCTACAAACTTAGCTATGTATACAGTATAGTGCATGTAAATATTGCGTGTTAACACATATTAAACTATATGCACAAACCAGATGTGGTAAATATGTCTGACTCAAACAATCTCGTTTTCATGTATGTATATGTACCTAATCTTGATAACATTTTGATGAAACAAAAAAGTGTTCCTGTAATCTCAAGACGTTCCTTTTCGTTTTTTTTTTTAGAAAAAAAGTACAAGTGCATGTATGTCAGGAATGCATCCAAAGAAACGCGAATTCAAAAACACTTGTGACGAATTGTTGCATCCGAATAAGATCTAGAAAAGTCATTTGCTTCTGATAAAGGTAAGTCCTCTATGTTAAAAGTTAACACTAGTATAAAATATAGCAAAAAATAATATTTATATAGAAGTAGATCACATTTAGTTAACTGCATGATTTATGTTAACATAATGTACAGAAATGTTGCTCTTCGATGCATTAAGCCCTTAATTCAGTGTTTCTTTAAAAAAGAAATATAGGACATGTACTTTGATGGTCTTCTGACAAGAAACGTGTTCACATAAAACGCATGTATATAATTTAATCCTCAGTGCCATGTGTGGAGACCATTAGAGTCCATGTTCTCTCTTTCTCTCAATAAATTATCTAGTCTGCACATGCAGTCTACTCTACCATGGACTTTTTAATGCTTCAATAACGTTTTCAAGAAACACTGACATGTTTGCTGTTGTAAAACGCCGAATTATAAAGGCAAGAGAATGCGGAACATGGAGGACAAACCGGAATTTGGTCCCCCAGATAGGTATTTGGAAGCCGTCTGTTTCCTTTTGGGAAGAACGTGCAAGTGCACTTGGATATGATAAAATGGCAGACAAATTTGTTTTTCACGCCTAGCCGTAATCTACTTGAGCCGTCTAAAGTCTCGAATCTCTGACAGCTATGGCGTTTCCTTATCTCTCGCGTGAAGCAACTTTTGCTGGCAACCCGCAAGCACGAGGAACGACGATGACCCAGAAGTAAAGCAAATTCCAATTTGCACGTCGGCAAAACAGCAATAATTCAAGGCGACAAAGATCTATAGTCTAATTTTGGGCCCTCGAGCAAGCCCAGTTGCAACGATCCATTTTATATTATGTTGGCACGTAGAGAGACTGGGCCATAAATCAGATTTTTATGTACCAGAAGTACTCGGGAACGTTTAAGAATTTTCTTCATAATAGGCTAATAACGCTGCCTGAAAAAAAATCAACGCCAGCATTTCGCCTGTCTTGTTAAGGCGAACTTTATTTGTTGCCCTTAGCGCAAAATGGAACTCGGCGATGATAATTTACGAGAAAATTTAGAAACAGTTTGTAATTTTCATTTTTGGAGAAAAGGAGTTTTGAACAATTCCAAATTTTAGAGATATAAATTAAGGGTCGTTCATATAGTATTCATAGTTGAAATAACACCAGGTATTCATAGACTAAGGGGCCATTCAAAAATTATGTCACACCTAGGGGGTTGGTGGGTTGTTTGTTTTTTGAGACAATTGTGACCAAGGGGTGGGGGCGGTTCGGTAATGTTACATCACACAATCAAAATTTATTTCAAACGGGTATAAAATATGCGGTAAAATTTTATTTTTATTTTTTAACATTTGAAATTTTGAATAGCAGTCGGGAAAAAGATGTGGGTCCTGTAGTGGCTTAAAACTTTCTTCCCGATAAAATTATAAAAAAATATAGAATTATTAAAAAATTATTGGGGGAGGGGGACGTAATTGACGAGTTGTGACATAATTATGGATGAGGACAATGGTGTGGGGGTGTTTAAAAAGATTCAAAAAAGTGTGACATAATTTATGGATCACCCCTAACGTAAAACAATGCACATTAATTATGCACACCCTGGTGAAAAAAACAATAGAGATTTCTATTGGTTTCTATTGTTATTTGGACACTTGATGTTAATTGTTTTCTATGTTTCCTGTATTGGCTTCTATTGACTTCTATGGTTTAGCTGTATTGACTGAACAATAGAAAACCACAGAAAACCATAGAAAACAATTGAAACCAATAGAAATTTTCTATTGCTACCAATAGAAAACAACGTTCCAAATAAAAATTAAAAAAACAATAGAAATCTCTATTGTTTTTTTCACCAGGGCATCACACGTCCACACACAACTTTTATGAAAACTTTGATATGATACTTTGTGATGTAATATGATTTGGTATAGACTTGTTATTATTGTTCTTGTCAATTAAGTATAAAAATATGAATTCAGACTGCCAATTCAGTTTTTAAAATAAATAATTTACTAAAGTATAACAACGAGGATGATCAGGATATGTATAGTTAGTAAATGTACATACCTTCGTTTTATCAGCTGGTATATCAGTATGATCTCCTAATCGCAGGAGCATCACTTTGGCAATGTAGCCCAGGACGATCTTTTTTACGCATGGGGGCACTTCGGTACCTCGGACACCTCGGTGATGAATGTTAAGCGTGACAACCGATAACCCCGTGGCAAAAGATACCAAGCAGATTGTCACCCCATAATACAGCCCTAGATAAAAATGCAAAAAAAAAAAAAAAAAAAAAAAATCATGTTATTTTAGTAAAAACGAACATTTCATGCATGGGCACTTAACAACCGCAATTAAGTTGGCGCACACGAGAAATGACTCTTTTTTATAGCCGCAGCTTTTCCGGCTAATTAATTTCACGCAATGGGTTGACTAATCGACATGATCATTAAGCGCCGACACATCAAGAGTGTGTAAAAATGGGGGATGAAAGTTTTTTTTTTACATGAAATACGGCCAAAAATATAATTATCCAGAATATTATTGCTCTTGTTAATACAGAAGGATATTAAGACAAATCCATTGAATAATCATTATTTGTTACGGAAACATTTAAAAGTGAATCATTAACAACGATGACCGCTTGCAGCAATTCCATATACAGGGTGGACCAAAATTCCTTGCTAACCCATTTTATGTCTTAAATCTTATAGTTATTAAAATGCTGTTAATGGGGTTAAATAGGAAGTCACTGGTCATGTGTGCTCTATCCAATGATGTTGTTAATTTTAACTCGGACTACTTGTTGACGGAAATCTAAATACTAACTTAGGACCCGTAACACTTGGGAAAAAATATCGAATAAGGAAAAGGAAGAGAATGGGCTGATTGTATAAAATCAACTATTTTCGTCATAATTGGAACTTATTTCAACTTTAAACAGCGTTTTTAAGAACTGAAGCAGTGTTGTACTGCAGTAAAGCGACCTACAATTACGTGTACATATTGTGTGATAACATATTTTACTAATATGAATAGTATTATATAGTATAAATAGTATATATATAGTATTCTACAAATGGTATTGCACAATTTAATTGCAACATTACCAGGAATCTGTGTATAAAAGTTTGTTTGAATTCCTTACCCATACAATACATGTAATTGTAGTTTGCTTCACTGCAGTGCAGCACTGTATTTCCCTCAGTTCTTATACCCAATGTAAAAAGTTTAAATAATTTCTAATAAAGACGAAAACAGTTGATTTCAAACAAAGAGACCATTCTCTTGCTTTTTCTATTTTGACATTTGTTCTAAGTTAGAATCTGGATTTCCGTCAACAAATGGTCGTAGTTAAAATCTGACAATATCTGTGGCTAGAGCATGCACACACGACTTCCTCTTTAACGCCATTAACAGAATTTTCATATCTATAATATTTTTTAAAAAAAGTGGCAAGGAATTCTGGTCCACCCTGTATAACTTTGCGGGTCAACGAAGATATTGTGAACATAAGATTGCTTTTAAATTTGGAAGTTATGGCGACCATTACAATGTCTTTTGGCTATGTGGTCTATTATATAGCTTCAATGTGAAAATTTGCACGTGTTCGCTATTCTTGGCCAGTAACTAGGTCCCACAACGTTAACAATGCGAGGATTTTTATTGTTTACGGTTGATCGACACTTTCCAATCAACAAAGAAAAACAACGTTCAACGCCAAAGAAGAGTTGCGTTGGATTCAAACAATCACAACCAATGCGCCTTTCAGAACCAGTCTTGTTACCTTTGTAGAAAAATACATCGCGGATGAAAGGCAAATTTTGAAAACAAAAGAACCGCATTTTCAATTGATTGTTTTGTGCTATTTTCTTTTCTATTTTTTGACAAAGCGAGGCATAAATAAGATTGTTTGTATAAATTGTATTGCTAGCTAACGATTGAAATCTGCAGGTGTAGTACGACAGAAGGAATGTTTAAGAAAATGGCGATGACAAACCATCCTTTTCAAAAATGCCATAATTCTAAACCAAATGGTTTAACTACTTTAAAATACGAGGGCAAAGTGTACATGTATGACTCAACCCTAATTGGAAAAAAAATGACACGTGAGATTTTAATGACATTTTCATGTTTCAGAGATTTGAAAAATGTAGCTAAGTTAGGCTGTAGGTACTTTGATATTGGCAATTTTTCAATTCCACTGAGGATCTTTACTGAGAAAGTGTTTTTTGTTGTTGTTTTTTTTGCGTGTGAGACACGCCATGCGTTATTAAAATGGTAATTCAAATGGCAATTTACACATTTCTGCATTTCTCTGAAACCTACTTTAGAGCTTTTCAACCCATCCATGCCTTATTTCCAATTGAATTGGAATTGCAAGAATCCTATTTTTTTAATATATTTTCTCCCTAAAATACGTTTGATCCGGGTTTTTTTTTCCAGTTTATATATGATGTGTACTTCGTAGTATATAGGGCACACGTGTTTGCATCAATCAATATCCTATTTATTTGACAAATTGAGCCTAGTAATGCTACTTTCTCTTTTCTAACAGGCTAGATGGCATGGAAAGTAGTTTATTTTGACAGGATAAACGCAATAAACCACATGATCCCCTAGACGAATTTCAAATCTGATAAGATTTGATATGCTTTTACTGAATTGGGAGAATGAAGTAACCTTTTTATGAGTTACCTTCTAAAACTTAAATGATTGAAATAGGTTAAAACGGTTGCATTACTTTCGTACATGTATTGATTGTTTGCTTTTAGAAACTCTCAGAAGTTTTTTTTTATAAACCCCACATTTAAACTTAATTATACGTCTTACATAATTCCAAGAAGTTTTACATAATTAAAAATATGAACATTTAATTTAAAAAATAAATTAGACATTTTGATTAGATTTGGAAATGCGTGAATTCGGTTTATGATTCACAACCTTATTTCCGAGTTTCAATTAAAGTTTCGGGATTTCCTAAAGTGAATTTCGGAATTTCACAACTCGCAAATACATAAGTAAATTTTCTATTCAAATTGTAATATCACACGTTGAACAAAAAAGAAACATAAGATCCTTGCAATTAGAATATTCAGGCGATAATAAAGTGTCGTCGTATAACTGTAGTAAATTTAGATAATAAAGTTCCTTGTATTAAAACGTAAAAAAACGGTGTTTCTTCGAGCATATAGAGACCAATTTCTCATAGCACTCTCGCTCAACAGGCCGGCACAAAATGCAATTTCGATAAAGATTTAGAAACAAGCGCGTATATGCAAATAGGAGCGAAACAGATGTTTAATCAGATTCGCCCTATAAATAACGAGAGTATAGAAGGAAAACTTTTGCGCTGAAAATTCGGAGAAGTTTGTCATCTGTGAAAAAGCATACAAGGGCTCTTTGGGACAGCAAAGATTGGAAGATGGGGGGCCAGGAGCGCCATAGCGGATTCACTTAGCGCTCTCGAAGCGCGTTTGCCATTCGTCTTCTTTGTATGTGCATTGCAGGAGACGAGGGGGGAAATCGAACGACAAATGACATTGTTCGCGCTCTAATATGTCCTGGCCCTTATGTCGTAGATAGATCAGACAAATCGCTCTGGATTTTCGGATATGCCGAGCGCCAACTGAAACACTGAAAAATGGATGCCAGAACCGATGGCTGAAAATGATACAAAAGAGCATCCATTATGGTCGAAATGTTTGACAGGTTTCATGCAACGGTTCATTGTTTGGAAAGACGCCATCACCCAGAGCCTCTACTACTATATATGTATATGCAGACAAATGACAAAGCCTTAATACCGCGTGTTCTTTTTTAAATAAATGAAATGATAGGTCTAGACAGTGGTTTTTGTCTTGTTTCTTAAACTATATGTCATGAGGGTATGAATGTAAAAATTATATTGACAAATGAGGATATACCTTGGATGTCGCCATTTATCGACTTTCCTCTAGATAAACATAAATCTTCTGGAAAATTATTTCCAATAAGTGCCATCCTTGTGCAGGGTCATGATAATTTTCACTGTATCATTCCATGACATTTTAGTTTATGTACTGCCAAAGTTAGCTATACAGGCTTTCACGATAATGGTTACATTTATGGGAACATGAATGTTTAAAATAAAAGGGTAGCAGGCCGTTTCAACTAAATTAACTCAACAATTTACTTAGGTTAGGTTAGTTAACAATTTTTAGTTGTAAATATAAATTTATAAAAATTTAGTTGTAAATCATTAGTTGAACCAAATTTAGGTAAAATTGTTTAAGTTGTAAAACTTTAGTTGAATTTTTTTAGTTGAAGAAATTTATTTGAAATTGCATGACTTAAGTACAAAACAAAAATTACTCCAAAAAGGTTTTTTTCCTTATTTTCTTTGAACCAAACCATCGTTCTACAAGACGATACTATGAAGAATGAATGGTGTGCTTTCCAGCAATTTCATTTTAAACATGGCGATAGGGAATTGCAAATGTATTTTCATGACAGCAGTTAAATTGTATGTTCAGAAAATCTTCGTTCTTGAGGAAATTTAAAGTATTCAAAAATCGAACAGCATTGTAACCGTCATTGCCGTATTATGCAAATTGTATTACTATTTGGTCCATCGCATTCGTGATCTGCTATTTTCTACATACCTATCAAAGGCATCTTCTCTGTTGGTGGAAGACTTTCTCTGACAACCAAGAGAAACACGGTGAGGGATAGCAACGTGCTAATTCCCAATGTGACTTTCTCTCCGGATTCCGACGGCACGTAAAACACCAGTAAGGCTGAAAAATAAAAGAAGTCCACAAATTAGATAATTTCTCTGGATGATGTCACACGCTGTAATTAGGACAGTTTAATGCATTGCAGCAATTCGATTACAAATTATATAACAAATAAACCAACTAGTAATATGGTTAGCACCACCAATTGAATCATCCTTTCTGTCACATCAATTACTCACTTATATACCCATTGTAGGCTATACTCGCGCTGTTTGTGGTTATGAGAAAGCAATTGATGTCTCAATGACAAAATGTGTTTTGTGTGTTTTATATGTTACCATGGCTAACTGACGACAACTGTCATGAAGAGTTTTATTTTTTATTATTTTGAAAATGACCTTTACATATAGCACAATAACTATAAATGATGACATCAAAACTTTGGCCATATACTACATGTCACAAGCAATTGCGATATCACCTTAACTGCTTAGTTTGGTGTATTTTGTAATTACATAAAAATTGTATCAGATACGCCAGATCGAATCAGATAAATTCACATCAAATCAAAATGATGGATAACGTTGACTAACCACTTTTTTAATACGAATTAAGGAAGCATTGTAAAGCTGTATGTGCTAATATGGGGTAGTCAAGGAATGACTTAAGCTCTACAATATTAATTTTTAAGTGTAACGAAGCACAGATGAATGTTATACTTGAAATTCCATATTTAAATTACATGTGATCACTTTACAGTTTATTTCATGTTAATGGTAACATTTCATGTCCTTTACCATATCCCATGGAGACACGTTCATTTTATCGCTATATTGATAGTTAATTTTCCTGTTTCATTAATGCAATATAAATAGTGGTTTGGAAAGGGCTCTTGCGAATTTAACGACAACATATGGTTTTATGAACAAGCATCCACAGCAGTTTCATTTCTGTGGTTTAACCCTTTCGTTTCTGTTATTTACTCGCTTGTTCCATTCCTTTCAACGAATTATTTCCATAAAATTTGCGGGAGGTAATTTCACCAAAGGTCACCATTTTCCGAGTACATTTGAAGACACATTTCATTCCTTTAATCCAATTTAGGAGTGCATTTGATGAACCTTCTGATGGCAAATTAGGCTGCAGTCTTGACATTACTTCCACCGGATCCATTTGGCCATATGACAAGCCATAACACCTTGGCACGAGTAATTCTATCAGGGAATTCAATTTGACAGTAATAATAGTGCACGAATCCGAATAAGGGTGAACCAAAACATGTAGTAAAAGTTTAGATTTATGCAGCATATATCTACAAGTACTTAAAAGACAGCAATGGCCTCATTAAAGATAAAAGCTTGCCTATAGGACACGTTTTTTAACGCAGGCATGCTGGAAACATTCACCCCCATGGAAAAACGTATAGATTGATTAATCAATGGCCTGCATCAGACTCTTTCATAAAAATGCAGCGTTATTAATGAACAAGGCGAGCAGAATTTTATTACCAGTATAAATAGAAAAGTTTCATAAAGTCTAATAGCGCCTTATATTGATTAACCAACTAGAATGCAAATGAATTCTTCAGGCATACGTGTGCTGAGATTCAGCTCGTATTTTGAATTAAAAATGTAATATATATATATACTATCGTGCTAGAAACTATAAGAATGCATGGTGGCAAGGCTAGAAGGCATGCGTTCTAATTTAAGTTTGGATAATACTTATACAGGACATGGTGCAGCAAATACTATCTAAAAACATTGATATCGACCATTGAAAATCATGAGCATATAAAATGTGCAGTTAATTAGAAACGGATTCAATATCGACTTTTATAGATAAAGTAGTAAAAGTGCGATCAAGTTGTTTAGAAAAAAATCGATTATTTCAAATGCTTTAAAAGACAGCTTAGCACTTATCGATTTTGTGAAGGAAGCAAATCAGCAAAATTCAAAAACTAAAGATTCACTTCGTTTTGTCTGCAAGAATTTCTTCGAGTGCAAAAGGGGGATGTATCCAAAATTGCTCAAGTGTAGATATACATAATCGAGTTGTTTCCAATTTCTGTTTCAGAAGTTGCAAATTATCTACGTTATTTGGTAGAATTCTACAGCCTTGTACACTATCAATTTTACTATCCAAAAATGTTGAAATATATATGCAAAGTCTCATAAAGACATGGCTAATTTGAAAGATGATACTTTAATAACTTTCCTGCACGTACTTGCTTTTCAGTCTCTGAAGCTGCAAAAGATCATTAAATCCAAGATACAAGGTGTATATCGTTTCAGATTATTGTAATCGACTAGTATCTGGTTTAATCAGGTCTTTGACTTTATCGCAGATTGAACCGATTTTTGCTCAGTGAGTATTATTCTTCTTGACAATGAATTGAAATTCCACAATACGTTGAGACAAATAAAGTATTGCATGACAGAATCACTGTTCACATTGAATTAGGAAGATGATAATTTCAATTTGTATACTTTGGAATTATACAAACAATGCCAAAAGCTTCCTTCACTTGAATTAGGTGAAGAAACTATGAAATGCCCAATCTTTATTAGCTTTGCAAAATCTTAATTTTGGCTGTCGTTTTATGCAATAAAGGAAATTAGACATATGAATGGAGAAAATTAGAATTCGGATTTCAAAAAATTCTAAATATAACATTTTATCATTTCTACAACGCACATTAATTTCAGTAAAAAAAAAATACCAGTTCCTTAGCATATCCTTCAGAATATTTCACAATACAGTTTTAGATATTTATATGGGGAAGCATAGGCAGTCTTCGAACTTGAGGTGATATATAAAATGACTATAGATATATAAATATTATCAGCAAAACTAACATAGTTTTTTTTGCATAATATTCGAGGATTAAATTTAGCTATACATCGTTGATAAGTTTGATTACATTTAACTTAACTTTGTGGCAACTAACGCTTATGAACTGCATTTTAAAAGCGATTCACTTTAAGCATTGTTTGGGTCAACTGTTTGGATACGGGTCAACATTTCGATTAACTTTATTAGTCTTGTGCAACTGGGATTGAAAGTTTGAAATTTAATCGCAATGTCACAAAAATGATATTGATAGTTTGTAATAACACTTCAATGGAATTAAAGGCAATGCAATCATTAAACGAGGGTAGCATCAAAATGGCGGATCCATCTATAGGAGAACATACTCTTAGAATTAGTTTGCCATATTAATATAAAAATAGTCTAGTTTTATTTAATTAATGTAATACTCTTGTCACGTATTAGAAATTTCCATCAACCATTTTTTAATAATCTTATTTTCAATTTTTCTTTTCCACTTCTGGTTTATGTTATCGCCATCTTTGAATGCTTTAAAGATTTCATATAATGTTAACAATGTGATCGTGAGTTCTCCTCCCCTTATATATGGCATGGTGCTCGATAAGTAAATTATTCATAATCACTATGCATCTAATTAATTATTCTTTATAGCTGCGTTTATTTTCTTTGAGAACAGAAAACGCTCATAACGTAAAAATAAAACGTAATAAGTGCTTTTTATATGGAGTAGACGAGTGCAAACAATGCAATTAACAAAATTAAGCTGGAAAAGTTGCTTGTAAAGCTTGCGGAAGACATTTTAAAGCGAGTAGTAGCATGTGGCACTTCAGTTTTTGGGTTAAATATTAAAAGCCGTCCTAAATTAACGAAAGCCTAATTAGAGTCCATCAGCTTGACATAACTCGCAATTTTATTGCCATTTCTAAATGACAATTAAGTTGTGTGAGAACTTCGACACACAAGGTTGGCCTAAACGAGTTTGGTGGCCTTAATAACGACACTTCATGCTGTCACAACGACTTTGCTGCCGGATTAGGCTTAATGGCTAATATTTCTGCATTAAAATTGCTCAGTGATTAATAGTCATAATGAGCGCGATTTGCGGTGGTTTAATTTCAAATTTGGCTTTCAACAAAGCTACAAGCTGTGCATGGCTTAATTGCTCGGCTTTGCCGTGCCCGTTCACAAAAGCACTGTCTTCTAGAGTTTTAAGCGTTAATTTAAGAACTTTTTATTCGCTAGGATGACTGTTCATTACGGGTTTTAATTAGTAATGATAATATTGCACCGTGTATTAACCCGACCTGAAGAAGAGGCATGCAATAAAACCAGACAAAACTTTATATGCATTTGCTATTTTTGGATTGCGTGCTTCTTCGTAATGGAATATTAAGATAAAAAACATCCCAGCCAAATTTTTAAGTCTTAAAACAGAAGCACACATCAAATTTAGATTCCGAATGTCTAACTTAAGATTAGGATTTTGAACAAATTTGGCAGGAATCTGAATAGAAACTGCGGTGAATTTACGACATCTGTTCAAATATCACCGCATTTCAATATATACGACTAGTGAAATATTATGAAAAGACACTTTAATTTCGCAGTAAGTGAACGATTTGCCATATGCTCTCATCCGTATAGTTTTTGTATTATAACGAGATGACTCAAATCCCAATCTACTTTTAATTTATATCAATATTGATTATTTGTTGAATGTGCTACTCCATATTTTTGTTATTAATTGGCTCCACTTAAAAGCTTCGCTAAAAAGCGTGGTTAATAATAAAAATGCCTATATTAATCTTTAATATGAATGAAATTCCCAAGAGGAGCGCCGGAGGAGACAAACAATCGAACAAATCTGTAATTAAACGCAAACAGTGAACACTGTTGCTCAAAAAGCAAAATAGCACCAATCATAACTGATGTTATTGATCTCACTGGGCGAATAAACATGGTTTAGGAATAATAATTATTCCTCGTTGACCAACAAATAGTGATTTGTCCCTCATAAACCCTTAAAATGGTAACATTTGCCATTGTTTGAAACAGTTGCATGCAGACCTTGTTTTTCACGTGTCTTACATTAATAACACAATTAAAACTTAGTTTTTTTCCTAATCTTAAAAAAGATAAATTAACACAGCTAAGAACGTTTTGATCATAAAAAAACATTAGAAAATCGACGTTTCGGATAAGATTATCCATTCAAACAAAATGACGACCAATAAAGAATGGATCTTTCATGGATTAACAATAAATTTTCCACTGAAATATTCACGGGTATTCTCATTGAAGAGTCTGAATCGGTTTAGTTGTCATTTAGGATCTTATCGACCTACTTCAGAGAAACTCAATGCCTTCAATAGCATGATTTTGAATATCTATATTTCTCTGGAACATATCTCCAATATTATCCAAGAGCACACTGAAGATTGCAACGATTACAGTATAGAAGCGACATGGTGAAACAAAATGAGAGATCAATATAGCAAGACTGCATGGGCTTAAGTTCGAAACTATTGCCATAACAAGAAGAACAAGATAAGTGCCTGCAGTGATCACTGTCAAGCCTAATTGAGAATCCTGTCGATCTCTTAAATGCCATATTTTCCCATACAAGGTAATCATATCGCCAATTTCGCAGTTTTTACTGTAAGCCGCGTTTTTATTGGCTACGCCATTTTTTTAATGTCGGTCCTATTGATCTCCAACCTTTCTGGCCCATAGCAAGTTTCTTTTTTTTTTTTTTTACCCGCCGTCACCTATGTGCCCAAACCAATTCCACCTTGGAAAATTGAGCTCTTACTCACTTTAAGAATGTAAGCATCGATTTTTCAATTTTTTTCCCCACATCGCTGATATGCCGGATGCCGCCTTCGTTAAATTCAACCTCCGAGCTAAAACATTAATCGTCTGTTCGAAGCTTTTTGACTGATTCACAAGAAAATGATAGGCGACATTTGACCGCGAAGATAAGGAAACTTGGATCAACCGTTCCAGAGACAACTTGTCAAATGCATCTTCTAATATACTTTTTCTGCAGACGCGTTTTCTGAAGTTGATCTTGCGTCGACATCGTGTAAAAAGCCATAATTTTAAAAAAGGAAACACAATAATGTGGATGTCGAGCTGCCTTGGTCCTAAGGCTACACGTTTCCCTAATTATGTTGTGTTTTTTTATGCGACTGGATTGGCTGCTGAAAATGATGCTCCAAGTTGCATATATTAGCGGATATCGACTTTGTAGTAATGATCACCCATTAGGAACAACCGAGCAAAAAAACTGATGAAAAACAAAAGGGGAAAAAAAATCACTCGTGATCTAGATACCTTCGGGCTCTCCAGGATTATGGATTTTGCCTCGGATTGTTTGGCGCATGCGCACCAAGTTCTCTAATTAGGTTCCTTTGACTGAAGACACGAGCCTGCAACAGCATCTATTATTATAGCGATGGACGTTTGCTTCCTAAAAGCGGAAAACCATCATTTTCAATTTATTTGCTGTTCTAACGGATGTTTGTTTCTGGGCTACTTCCACTAAACTAAGCGTACTCTGTGCATCTTGCTGTCTTGGACATGCGTGGTTGATCCGTAAAGATGTTTGCGATTTAAAGCTGTATATAAAGGTTTTTTCGGTTTTTTTCTCGTGCCTATAGCCCCACGTATTCCCCGAAGCAAAAAAAGTATAACGTTGCATTTCTTGTTCTTTATTTCCTTCTACAGTTGTATTATTTCTAATGATGTACCAAATAATGGATGGATGCAGTCTTTCTTGGTGACCCAAAGCTAAATTTCATAACGTTCACCTACAAGCATGAAACGCACGCACATGTTCAATTAAAGATGCGAAAGAATTTTTGAACTTTGCTTTTTGAGAGATATGTTGTCTTGGTGAATGCAACTTTTGACGAATGTAGGAAAGTTTTGGAGAAAAATGCATCAAACAAGAATATGGGAATGGTTCACTATTTCATACAAATAGAAACGCAGCTTTGCATCGAATCTTCTTACTGCTGCTGCTGGTGCTTGGGGATAGTCTGTATAGTCCATCAGAAAGCTTAACGTAATGTAGGCTACTAAATTGAATTCGTTGAAGGTACTTTGATTTATATGGACTTTACCTTACTTGATCACTAATGTTTGCAGCTTTCTAGTTTAGGTTTTCTCAAGGGAATCGTTGCCTGCATATTTTTTTTTTTTTTTTTTTTTTTTTTGTCAAAGCACGAATTCCTGAATTCAGCTGAGCATTGTACTTGTACATGGTGACTAAAATGATACATGTCTTCAGGCATCAATTCCATGGGGCGCAATAACGTGATCACGCTGAAACATGTAGATTTAGTAAAAATATTGGTCTTTTTTCAACAAATGAAATTGACAATTCGAGCCTGGTGATCTTTCGGGATATACCCTGAAGATATTTTTGATTATACTAAATTGCAGAACTAACATGCATATATAACCATTTCGTACTACAAATAAAGTAAAAAATAATGCTTTATATCATCTAAAGGTTTTTGGAAGCTTAGGTGTTTACATTTTTAAAGGTATTTCAAGCTACGTAATTGTTTTTCAAAACAAAAATCAAGGTTCTCTGGGTCCTTCCTTTTCAAATTACATTTAAAGAAATTTTTCCGAATTGCACATTCTCACCCTGGTAAAAAAACAATAGAAACCAATAGCAATTTCTATTGGTTTCTATTGTTATTTGGACACTTTATTGGTTTTAATTGTTTTCTATGGTTCCTGTATTGACTTCTATTAGCTTTTATGGTTTAGCAGTATTGACTGAACAATAGAAAGCCATAGAAACCAATAAAACTAATAGAAATTTTCTATTGATACCAATAGAAAACAACGTTCCAAATAACAATAGAAAACAGTAGAAATCTCTATTGTTTTTTTACCAGGGCACTGGCACATGCAAACTTGAACATTTGAGCATTGTTTGTGAAATATGTTCAACTGGACATATTCAACAGATGTGATTCTTGATTCTTTGTTCTACCATTGTCTCATCAACTATTCCTAGGAGTTGTATAAGACAGGATTAAAGTTAAAGCACACCCGTCAAAGCTTCACGAACTTAATGAGGCGATATCACGTACATTGTCCAAACCATGCAAGCCATGCAATTTGGACATTTTTGGTAGTCTGTGTAGGATCAATTGAGATCCCAAGTATTTAGGTTGAGACTTTTTCTCCCACGCACATCGCTAGTTTCCTCTCATCCAGAAGAATTTTGTTCTCCCACAGATAGCACTATCAATATTCTATTTTGATATGATCTTAATTAAGCGATCCATTAACATTACATGGCTGGCTGCCTCCACTCCTTGTCTCGTGTGAGGGGGGAACTGTGGAGGACCCTCAGCAGCCACATCGGACACGCGAACACATTGCTGTGATGATGCGTTAGATTGTTTCCTGAGTGGGTGAACACATAAATAAACGCGTTTTCTCGCAAAATTGCACCTTCATGCTTTTCGGTGTTGACCTCAACCTATAACTCTTTCAACGCACGCACTGTTGTAGGCCAGGTTGCAGCAGATAAGCAAGTTGTTAGTGCAGTTGTGATTCTCATTACTCGAGCCACAGTGGAATTACAAGAAAGGATGAGGAAAAAAGTGACAATGAGAAATGGTTTTGGATTAAGCGTCCTCTGAGACACTACCTGCAATGACGAAATGGAATGGCGCTCCGACAACAATACAATACACTCGACGTTTGGATATACTCCAAGACATATCCAAGGATATACTTGTAAGACGTGCTTTTTGGACCTTTAGATACTTTGCGACGATGGGCGATTGGGGTTTCCAAAATGCAATCACAAGTAAAAAGGGATGTTGCTTGACTGATGTTGTCTTTCCAAACAAAGTGCCACTGGGACATGCTTCTACTTATTACGAAATAATGTGGCGCCACCTGTTTTTGGTCGATCCAGCTTATACTAGAACACTTGGCACATTACATTCTTGATTAGATTTACTGATGGCTTAAAAATGAACGAAGGACTCCATGCAGTTCATCATCAAAAGCATTCCTCGAGTAATGCTTTCTGCATCAGGTGGAATCTGAAAGTCTGGAATTTTTCTGGAATGTCTGACAGGATCCTTGATTACATGAACCTTATGTAGTCATCACTGTAGAAGAGGGCGGCCTTGTATTGGCATAATGCTGGAATTGATATTTTATTAGCAATGTGCTAATTAATTATTTGTTGTGCTAATTAATCATTTGTTATTCGGTTGCACGAATTCAGTGACCGATAGGGTAGGACATGTCCATAATATATGCATGACTGTATCATTGGTATGGATTGTAAATACCTTCACTGCTTTCCACAATGAATTATTTCTGCTTGAGTTGGATATTGCTGACAGAGGAATAAACTGAATAAAAGTTATAATTTATTCACATGATCCAAAGATTTGATCGGTTTAAAATAACTGCTTCCAGTAATCCATAGAGAGTCTTGAAAGAACTTGGCCGGTATTTGCGAAGAAGTTTCTTGGGAGACTTAACTTTTTGTTCAAATTGCTTGAACAATCGAATCTCTATTGGGTCCACATTCCCTCTGCTCCTCTCAATCAGAGTACACGATGCAATGACCAGAGCAAATGGAAACATACATACTTGGAAGTTCTATACACTCGCCCCCATTTTATGCAGTCTGAATACGAGGAAAAACGCCGTTGGGTGCTTGTCTTGCAAGTCTTCCAACTTACATTCATGAATTTGTTTTACAAGTGTCTAGGATCGTCGTCGGTCTTCTAAATGGTCCTGTTGCGAGGATGTTGGCAAATGGAGAAGGATTTTTCGCTGGGTCAACATTGACACGAGGAGAGTAATACCAGGAAGTGACTCTCTAGAGACAGTTCTCTACAAGATGTACAGTACTGCAGTACAAGGATGGCGAATCATGGGATGCAGCAAAAAATGAAAGCTATGCCTCCCTAATGCCCAATATACATTTACAGCCCAACTGCAAAACAATCCACTGGCTTCGTTTAGGGCTTAACATTTTGCACTTTCCAAAATGTGTATAGGCGAATGAGCTTATGTAGAAACTCGAAAGCTCGGAAGTTTATCTTGTGGCCACGACGAACTCGGAAGCTTTTCCGGATAAGCTCAGGCATGGCTTGCGTTGGAGGACTGAGCCATGTTGTGGCTTGTATATCCTCTTGGCAATTAAAACTGGTATCAGGCCAGTTATTTGCATGTCAGTGCCTATTACATCCGATTTTAATCATCGATTACGTGTCCAATCGATTAAGGCAAATTACACAAAGCACTGTAGAAACGTAGAAACTAAGAAAAGGGGTTGTGTAGACTGATTTAGCTGACCAATCAATTTTCGGTATGGTGGAAAATTTGCTCGAGTTCAGTTACTGAGGATTCAATTACACCTCACTACTTGCTCCTTGGCTTTGGTGACAGAGCCACCATTTAATTATAATCGATCAGCAGGTGCATTTGTTCAGTAAATCCCATAAAATGTATGTCACAATCTTGTGCCTTTTGATAACTGAATTCGCGGTTTATTGGAATAGCCATCAACTTGGTTTTTGGACTCAGGTTTTTAGGTTGTGGAGTCCCGAATCGGCCATAAAAATACGAAACCTTAAGATGTAGTGTTCAACGCCATTGTCATTTTCACAGGAAACGTTTGAATTATATACTGATATCGTAAACATCTTTGTTAGCAACGAACTTGTCATTTGTTATATCACATGACTGTCACACAAATGTTTTTTTGCCTGAAAATCGGGAGACCCAAGTTCAATTCTTAACCAGGTCGACTACTATGACTATTTTGACTGTGATTTTCCCAGTTTTTCACAATTGTCCCCAACCATGTACAGTATGTATACAACTTGACCATGCAGTATTTCAATGAAGTACAGCATGATCAGGCCTTCATTAAGTGCAGCTTGATCACACACTTCAAGAAGTGCAGTATAATGACACATCCATATAAGCGCTGCATGACCTCACATTAAAAAAATGCAGCATGACCACATGAAAATTCATAAAGTGATGCATGTCCACAAATCACACTTTCATAAAGTGCATCATGACCACACATTCACAAAGGGCATCATGATCACACTTTCGCAAAGTGCATCATGATCACACTTTCGCAAAGTGCATCATGATCACACTTTCGCAAAGTGCATCATGGCCACACTTTCATAAAGTGCATCATGACCACACATTCACATCATGGCCCCACTTTCATAAAGTGCATCATGGCCACACTTTCGTAAAGTGCATCATGGCCACACTTTCATAAAGTGCATCATGACCACACATTCACATCATGGCCACACTTTCTTAAAGTGCATCATGACCATGCCGTCGCCGATGGTCGAGTGGGTTACGTGCTTGCCTCTCGATCCTAAGATGCTGGGTTCGCTCCCAGGTCGAGTTCGTTGGGAATTTTTACGGATGGGAGAAATTCCCAAAGTGGCGGCTCTTTCGGATGAGAGTTTAAACCGAGGTCCCGTGTT
>JAQGBW010000921.1:0-31858 GCA_034698625.1 Julus scanicus | reverse complement strand
GGGGAAAAGGAGCACATATACATATATAAGGTCCAAACGTGAAGTTAAAGAAATGCAGTCATAATGATCCCTTACTATCATATTTTCTCTAAATCTCTTATACTGACTGAGAGTGATCTATTTGAATGGTTTGAAAAGTGTTTATAGCAAAGAGAAGATGATAGAGATGAGAATCAGTTCCGCACTCTATATGTACTTCTGAGGAATTTACTTTTCATACCTTCCTCGCCCGTTCAATCATTGAATAATTCTAATTTAAACGAGGATAACTGCATGTAAATAGGGAAAAGGCTATTTTTATCCTAAACCCCTTTTTTGCATATACAAAGAGGCGGGTAATTTATTCCCTTCCTGCACACACCCATTGCATCTAAACGTATCTGTTTATTCCGCGTTCATCGCTTAAAAGTTTGCTCGAGTATTAAGTAGATTTATTCCGTGAAATAAGTGCAATCTTCGCCTAAATTTAGCTCTAATGCATAGCAGATCAGCGCTATTATTTTTAGCCAACGTTAAGTCGCCTATCGTCATGCGAGTCGTGCATCGCCACTTTAAAACTGTAATCTTCTCTCCCGTTTTATTTCTGCAGGATTAGCGAGCGTGAGAAAAGCAGATTAAGGTGAGATCTTCAAACCGCTTAATTACGTATTCATTTCTTCTAGGCAAACCGAGACTATAAGGAGAATATAAATAAAAGCCACATTTTAAGTTGGGCATACTTTGGGTGTACTTGCCGGAGCAGATGCTGAGAAGATAGGAAAGAGGGCGCGATGGAAAGTTTAATTCGAGATGAGCTGCATTTTAATTGGTTAAAAACGAGATTTTTAAGGCAAATAACGACGGGTGATGACAAAAAAGTTCGCGTTTTCAACGGTAACAAGCACGACTTACACGCACGGAATGCATGTTTCGCTGTTTTTGTTTCCCGAATATTCCCCCAGGGGCACAGTTCAGACTTATTCGCCGATGTCATTAAAATTGCTCGTTTTGCACTTTTTACCACAGTACATGGATGTACATCGAAAACGGGCGACACGGAGTCTAGAAAATCCGGGAAAGTCAGTGAACTTCGTCGAACTCCCCCCAAAAGACAACTGCTTATAAAGATGGGCTGGAGGAATCAAGCCTTACTGAAGCAAAAGCTTCAAAATAGAGATGCTTGATCACTATAAGTTAAAGATGGAGAAAAGATCAAGAATGGTTTAATGGTATTTTGTGATTGATGCTTAACACGATCACTTAACTAGATTTTCTAGCGAAAAGGCTTTAAAATCATGGGTGCAAACCCTTAGAAAAAGAAACATACGTGTGAATCACCTTTAAGTACAAATGTATTCCTAGTATAGTGTTGTTTAGTGTGGCTTAAAAAACTAAATTGATTAATCTCTCCGATGACTATTTAAATTATACTAGTTTTGATTTGTTGAAGTAGAAGATAGCATATAGGCTATTGTTATAAACATGAATATGTATTCGTTTAGCAACGCAGTTGACAACAGAATGAACTCGCAACTCAAAATTCAGGACACTAAATATGAGTTCAACAGTGATAAATTATACATGAAATGTTCATCTTAAAAGAAAAGAGAAACATGGGTGTTCATATATAATACTTCAGTGACAGTATCTGCATTGTTAGTTAAAGTAAAAAAAAAATGTTAGTCCTAGCCATACGTATAACGACATTATGCAATATATGATGTACTTGTTTTTCAAGTTTGAAAGCATTTTTTTATTTAGTTGAAGGCCCTGAAAAAAAACATAAAAAACAGCCGAAAAGGAAGAAGGAAAAAAAATTGTTTATTAGAATCTAGTGCAGATTTAATTTTAATTAACTGAGTGTAGATATTCCGAATACGAGTTTTATTTTTCATCTGGGTGCATATTATATTCTTTCAACGACATGGCATGTCTACGCCATATATGTTTTATACCTTCGTGCATGAGATTCATTATACGGAAATGGTATATTTAAAAAACGTAGAAATATTTTGATTAATTTCATCGAGGTAAGGATCTACATTTATAAATAAGATTACCTTGCATTGCGTATACTTTGAAAGTTTACGACAAATGAATTTTAATAACACGATGAGAGGCTTAAAGGTACTCAAAAAAATGATTTCAGGATATTTTTTTCCTAAGTATACTTAGGAAATATTCTGGCCGTTATTTGTATTCATTAGCTTAATAAAATTAACCAGACCTCTTTATGGAATTTATTATAATCGGAAAAAGTTTGTGGAAAGTAACTTTAGAAACCTATTTTGAGAAGCAATGCATATAGCATTTACATATGCTGAAATTATTCATTAATTAGACTAAGAAAAACACTTAAAATGTTTATTCAAAAAAATCCACCAATATTTATGAATATAGCCAATTTTTTGCATAAATTTACTATAAACGAAAAAGTTTGTGGAAAGAATATAAAAATATCGTGATGAAATTATTGTCATATTAGGCAATTTCATCTTCCGAGATGAAAAACTAATATATTTTGTCATTCTCTAGGTATCCACCTAAGTAGATTCAAAGGTGGCTAAAAATCGATGTACTACCATTAAACTGAAAATGTGAAACACGGTCGTAGTCCATTTTTTAAAATGATTTCACACTCTTGTGTCCGTCTTTCTGGGGTAGTTTCACAGGTGTCTGCTCATATGTCACAACGTTTTCACGTCAACTTTTTCCCCCAGCACGCGTTTGTGCGTGTTCAAAATGACGAACTTAATGCAGGTAAATCGGCGACTAATTCCTGGGCTGGGTCACCATCAATGCCAAGACGAATGGTTGCCCATTCAAGTCTGACAACGGACAGTTTTTGTCAAGAATTTAATGGCAATGCTGACGATGGTGCGATTAGCACCCATGCAAGCAAGAGTCAGTGGAAGACGACCATGGGCAGTGCAGGGACCAGGACAAAAGTCTGTCATTGCCTATTGGGAAAGATTTGAAACGGTGGTTGCACACGATAGAAGAATGGTTAACGGAAGTTTTCGACCACTTTTGCTCCGTTGACCGGCAAATTTCGACTCGAATTGCTCTCTCAAGCTGAATGAAACGATGGCAGGACGTCAAAATGGACGTCTAATTTCTCGCCGTCGACATCATATTGGATTTTCAGGGGAAAAGAATGCCTGGTTTAAGGGTCTTTGGTTATTATAGACGCATCGATGACACGAAATAACTTTTGGTGTAGCGATTCGCCACCGTGAGATCGTGTCTGACAGTACGCGTGCAAGGTGCACTGATCCAAACTGTGGCCAAATTGAGTGATCAACCAATCAAAAATAGGAGTTTTCATCCATGTTTCAATGCTCTGGATTGAAAAACTTGGAAAACTTTCGATCCCAGACTTCGCTCTTGTTGTATATATTCACATACTAATTAGCCAGGTGATCAAAGGACACCGTCCCATGCTATTGCCATTATCAAATTTTTACAAAAATGAAATATTCACACGACATATGAGGGTGTATACGGCGCAACCCATTTTTGTACGAGAAAAATCTTATTCCCATGTGAATAGAGAAACCTTAAACGCTAATAAAGACATTATAACGAAGTTGTGCAGTGTCCAAACGCCGCGTGTTACATAATTAAAAGAGTCAAAATTCGAGGAAACAAAAAACTTGTCCAACAATGTAATTCACATCATTGGCGAGCAGCGCAACACGTGAACCTCCTCCCAAATAATTTACATAATTTTATAGGCGCATAAAATATCATTTAGACCATTGCCAGAGCTCGTTTTGTGCACTAACAAACATGTGCATGTCCTAAATAAAACCCATTAGGTGGGCTTAATGGCGACAATTAACCATTGTAGTATAAAGGAAGCCTTGAAGTGACCGAGGACCCGCCTATGTTTAAGCACTAACACGAAGGCTCTGCATTATGCAGGCAGCCGTTACGAGTAATATATGCTATAGGGAACAAACAGCTAGCAAAAATAGACTTTTTATGAAGATGACATCGACGAAATACATAATATATTAGTTCCTTTGAAATTTCCCTTTGGCGAAACATAGGGCATTAGACAATATAGCAAAAACATTATACGATCCATATACCAGCGCATCTGCATCCTGTTTCACAAACGGTAAAACAATCTTTGATAACCATAAATTCATTAGCAGCTTAGTAACACGCTTTTAACATCAATATCATCGTTTTATACAACACTCACGAGGCATTTCTGGCAAACCATATGCAACAAAAGGTGTGTTAGCCATACATTGATGATAAAAAAAAATATTTACAACTAACAGTATACAGTGGAAACCTCGGTTTACGAACGTTTGTTTACGAACACCATATGTTGTTTCGCTTTACTAACAATGCTTCAGTTTACGAACACATTTCTTTGGACCACCGATCAAAGGTACGAGTTTCTGCAATTGTTTGACTAGTTCCAGCAGAAAATCTTTGTTATGGAAAAGTCTTACTAATTACAAAAAACATCGAAAATGTGTTACAATTTCCAAATATTTATAAATTAAAATCTATATTAGTTTCAAAGATATAGTCTGAAATGCAAATATGGCAAAAGTTTGTCTCTTGTTTTATCCACGCCAATTGCAGATGCAATTGATGAGAATCCAATGATAACGTCGATTTGAGACTTTAACAACAGAATAGAGAAGAATAATGCAAAATTTCCTAAAGGAAACAATGTTTGTTAAAGCAAATTTATTAAACAGAATCTGCGAATGAACTTGATTCACAGCAACGTCAGCATGACGACACCACGTGGTATATTTCCTATAATGTTGGAAATCATGGACATGAAGCCATAATATGTTAAAAAAAATTCTAGGACAAAGAACGCATTATTTGGATTCACATTAATTGCAATGGGAAAATTGATTCAGATACGAACCTTTTGGTTCACGAACAGGGTCAAGGAATGGATTAAGTTCGTAAATCGAGGTTCCACTGTAATTTACAATTATCTTTTGGGTTGGAATTGTAGAATCAATAATATGTAAAATCTGGACTTAATACAGCAAACAGAATTCAAAACCTTTAAATAAACCTTAAATCAATTTGATATATACAATCACGTATGTATAAATGAACCCAGAACGTGTTGCAAGTTATAAAACTTGATAAAACACTTGTTTCATCTCGAAGAAGTAAATTCATGACTTTGTTATTAAAGCCTTCACGTCTTAAGCAGGCCAGAGTGGAAGTCCAAATTGCAGATGATCGAGTTGAATGGGAGGAGCATAAAGTTTTCTCAAAAGTTTCATATTCGGTCTCTTCCAAGTCCGGTAAGGCTCGATGCTTGGAGCCTATACCTACTTATACTGCCTAAGGGAGGAATATCTTAAAAACCGTAGCTCTCGCAAGAAGCTCGAGGAAGAAATGGGAGGGAGGCAATGCTTACCTCTCAAGACGCAATGTAGCGTGAATGTCGCCGAGGCAAACGAATGATTATGCGGGTATATAGGATGCATAGAGTGGAGCTCTTTAGCAGGAGCGGGGGATCCGTCCCCCCAACTCGTATTAGCTCTAGCGCCACGCGAGGCCTGGGGGGGGGGGCAAAGGGGCCGCCGCAATATGTACAAATGTGACGACTCGGAGCGGTACACGGAAAGTACATTAGGCTTAACGTGCATCGACGTATGTAGAAATTCGGTATCGGTTCAGGAAGCAGATCGGCTGACATGCTCTTACGTGTTGCTTACAACTTTAGAATCAAAGTTACACGGATGTAACAGGGTTGTAATGGATGCACCCATTAACTGAAGGCAGAACCGGCAGGACAGAACCGAGGCCAATTTCAACGACGAATAGGAAGATTGTTTACACGCTCTTTCCGACATACATCACTATTGGCCCTATACGCGAGCAGAGAGAGAAAAGAGTCGATGGCGCAACTCGCTTTCTACTTAAGTGAAAGTACTCTGTACACGTTAAAAGCCACCGGGAATCAATAACTCCGTCAAGACTCCTCACCCCACTCCCTTAATGCACCCGTATAGCATATAGTCCGGATTCATTCTGGGAACGCTTCCCTTCGGAGACTTCCAATGCAACAAGCCCTTTGCCTTTGCTTGCTTTACTTCTTCGCCAATGTCAGTGGTCACGCTGAGTGCTGGCCTCTCCGCCATTTTTTATCACGGTCATCTCGTATGCGTTCCCATGCGCCCCGTTCCTTAATACGACTATTAATAGGCTTTTTGTGCCTGGAAACTTATCGGAATTCCGGATCCACTAGTGTGCGGCCTCGCCGGGGGACGTGCCAGACAAGGATTGTCAGCGATCGTGTTGTTGGGCTTGGGATGAGCTCTGTTCAGCGTCCCTTAGGACTCCCCTTCTTCCCCCTTGGGCTGGCAACAGCGAGGGAGAAATGCTAATGGTCACATATACCTGGAGACATTTTGTCTGATCAGCTGTTGGGCAGCATATGTTGTCACCACCTCCCATGCTGGAATTGCATGGATAGCTTTTTCATCATCTGCATTTTCCGATCATTGATGATTATAATATATCCCCTACCCTCATCCAATGATCGGAACATTAAACAAAAGTTTGAATTCAGCTATGCATGAAATGACCCATTGTGTCTTCCTCTCGGATTAGTCCTGGGTTAAATTTAAGTTATTTAGCCTTTGCATAATCCATGCCTACCCTGTTCAGAAATAAAACTATACTGTCAATTGTAAGTAATTTATTAAAAAAGGCAAATGGACCACTGTAGTGATAAAAAAAGAAAGTAACACTAATCTGTAAGAACTGAATGCAAGGACTATGACCAGTAATCACCTTTTCAACTATTCATAACCACTATTACATAACTCCAGCATATATATGAACACCGATATATACAAAATCTGAAAATTGGAGAAGAATTGATTAATTTTATAATCGCGTTTACTGAAAAAGCAACTGCCAAGACTGGATACCACATGAGTAGACCAACGATGTACATAGGCGGGCAACATGCAGTTATAAAATAAAAATACAATAATCAATTGTCCATTTAACCAGAAATTTGCCAATTTCAATGTTATTTCAGTCGAACCAACAATGGTGGGCAGCGCCTGATACAGGTGTTCTTGTCATAACGGGGTTAAGGATTATTAAATTGGCAAAACGCTAATCTCTCCGAAATAGGAATTAAATGGTACAATGATGTTAGAGGCCCGGGGCTCGATTCGGCATCAATGTTCCTCTTCATCTAATCCAGAAAATACAGAAGTTTCAGTTGACCTATACATTATGCATCACGGCTCTTAACCGCTGCTGACAATTTTGATGGAAATCATTGTGCAGAAATGGCCATTGTTGAACCCTCGTTCCATAGGGAAGATGGGAGCAAGGGGGGGATGGCAGGGGTGCAGCGTCCAATGGGTTGCTCTTATACGTCACTGCTAAGAGGAATTTGACAAAATACAGTTTAGAAAAAGATTATTTTACAGGCTTTGGCGAACTGGTGAGAGCTATAATGGCATTTGGACTGCGATGGCCGCCATGGCAAAATGGATTTGGCACTTGGTTGCCAGACCTTTTTCTGCCCAATGAATACACCGTGAGTGCTCGCACAAACACAAAAACCTTTTTTTTTTCTCCAGCTAATGCCTTCTACCCCCGCACAGATCCACTCGCTACTAAGTTGGGATCTGTCTCACACGCTGCTATTATGCTACCAATATCGGCAACACAATCGGGTATTTTGGAGGCGAGTGAGCGAGCATCCTGCCGGTACTTAGAAATTTCTCACGCACTGAATAAGCTAAGCAGCCTCTCACTGTTGATTTTACGGATTTGGCGACGAATTCATTTAAAACCTTCCTAAATCTGGAAGCAATTGAGAGCTAGGCAGCCAGCAAAAGAAGAAAGGAATCTAGTGGGAAGTATAAACACGAGTATATGGCACGATCAACTCTGGCTCAAATGCTGGAAATTGGCGAAGATTCATTCCCCTCGCCTACAAAGCCAAACAGGATAAACTCAAAAGTACCGATGCCATTTCACTCGTAGTTTACCTTTGATAAACTCGCTCGTTCGACCCTTTCAATACAACTAACCAGCATTTGAAATGTGAACAGTATTTCCGAGTGAAAGATGGCAACAGGCAGAATTAAGGGTGGTTGAATCCTGTTACCTGAAACATTACTTCGCTATTTCTGAGTTTAGTTCTAATAAACAAGTATTCCATTAAATCAAATATTACTTGTTCAGCTGTACCAATGGTTATCACAAAATATTCCTAAAATCTATACCTATATCAAAGGTATGAATGAAAAATAACAAACTTTTTCAAAAAAAATATTGTTTTTTAATGAAAAGCGTCGAAAACTTTGGACTTTACCTATTTTTGATGTCTTCGACACCCAAACCCAGGACTTCGTTGGAGAGGGGAGCCAGAAGTTCCTTTCGATCCAGGGATTCGTACCCGTGAGATTCCGAGGACGAACGCTAGACCAATGGGAGACGAACTAAGGAAGCCACTCGGGGCTGTTGGGTTACGGATGCGCACTCGTGGGATACAACGTAACCCTTGACCTGCACTGGTCTAACACAGGATTCCTCAGCTCCCAGATGCAGTTGGGGGATTGGGTGTCCGCGTTTTTGGTCGTTCACTATGATCAGAGTTCAAATTAACACGCAAAAAGCTTAACACCGATTGTCTTTTTGAGAACATGGACCACAGGGAAGAATCTGAAAATATACAAAAAAGAAACGTTATAGAAATGCAGTGCGATATATATAGTTAGTTTTATATTTAATGTCTCTCGTCTTATTTAATAAGTCTATACAACTGAAATAAAATGCAATCGTGATTGCATTTTTCGGTAACCTATGCAGTTTATTTTAAAAATATCAATCACCACTTTAATTGGAGTCAAGTAAGTAATCTAATTTGGAACCTTGAGCCCACGTCATGAACAATAAATATTTTATTAATTTGGCACCAGTATGGGTGCCGAATTTTGTCATCCCATAATTATGCCACAAGCTTGGACTGACTTGAAGGTTTGTGAATTACGTTCACCATCGACAAATGTTTAATAAGGTAAAAATTTCACGATAATTTGAATTTTTGGTTAGGAAACTAATTCGCTTCACCGAATAAACTGTGTTCCTTCACATATAATGTTTTAATGTTATAATGACATAATGTTATAATGTCTTTTCAATATGGTCTTACACTGCACTAAAAGTATACCAATGTTTCATGATTTCTTTAGTTAATTTTTGTACGACTTGGAGACAAAGATTTAGGTTCACGTCGGACCGATATAATTATCGAGCACATTTTGTCATTGATGGGATTTTGGATTCATGAATTCTAAGATTGTTTTCTACAACCATTTTAAGAAGTCCATCCATGCTGCCAGCCTTCAGCCAACCAATTCGCCCACCAGGGGTCGGTTTATCTGATGGACCACTAAAAGAAAGTTTGATGACAGTAAGCCTAGAAAGAGCATAAGGACATCCACGATTTGCGGCGGATTCCAAGGACTGTTCCTTGATTAGTAGCATACTTAAGGTTTTATGTGACCCTGTATTTGCGCGTTTGCGTTGAGTCGAATCTCCGGCGCAAATACTGCAATAAGGCCTCAACTTACAGATGTAAAAGATTCATCCGAAATGAGCTGGGAGTAGAGAATCGAGCTTTGATTGAAGAAGATGAAATCTTAAGTCCTCTTTATTTGCTCGACACACTTCCTCTTATTTCTCTCTTCATTACAGATCTCCAATGGCAATTTATAAGAAGCAATCCCGTGTACATCCGAGTTTATTCAGCTCGCAATTACACCATTTGATAGATTGGTCAGCGAGGCCCGGCCATAAAAGCCCTTGCCAAATGCCTCCTTTCGCTGAAGCCTTTCTAATTGCCTCCTGTTTATCTCTTCTGGCCCCACGAGACTCCATTAATGGCCTTGCCAATCATCTTTTCCTCACGGCCGCCATTATCTGTTGGCAGCATCGCATTAATGACATCCACTACTGGGTTAGGACAATCGCGTCACTCCTTGCACGATTACCGAATCTATATTAATGCAGGATAATCAGCAGCAACAGCAGCTATCGTATAATTAAGCTTTGATCGTCCACAGTTATCGGCGCTGCTAATAAGGTGGGAGTAAAAATCCTAATAGATTGCTCAAAAGCTCCAGAAACAATGGTGGAGAGGAACATAAACAACCTTCTGTATATACATGAATCACTGCATTAGGAGAAGACAACATCAAAGTATGCAGAAACCGAGACCATAAAAGCACAAATATCACAAAAGAATCTTTAGTGTATTTTATAAACATTTTAAGAACCTAAGTGCAGCTTGGAGAAATTTGAGTTAAATTCAAAGGAATCATAAGAAAATTCAAAGAGAATTTGTCGATAAACTTAGGACGTCTTACGAAATACTTCAAAGACAATTAATGTTTATAAATATTAAGATTAATTGTTGAAATCTTTTTCATACTTCTTCGCAGAAACTTGCACATTTTTTTTCTGATTTCATTGAAATATTACAAATTACAATATTTTTTGAAGGTTTTTACACAAAGTAAGTGCCTTATGGCCATTGATTCCTCATGTATGGCACGGCAAGGAAGTTTCTCATTTTATTACATAATTTACATCTTCAAAACCGTTCGTTGATTTGCTCTATATAGTATACGAGTCCCCAGATCCAAAATGTTATTATAGAGCCTCGTGGAGATGTCCAATTTTAAATTAAGGTACAAGCACCCTTCGTGTATTAGATATCATAAACGAAATCAGTATAGAAATATAAGGCTGTGGATTCTTCAAAAGTGTATTTGTCAAATTTTAATTTAGACGGATATCCGGCAGCATGAGAATGAACACATTGGACATTTACCCCCAAGTACATCATCGTCGTCATGCACGAAGACAGATGGTGCAACGGTGCTCTGAAAAATGGGGCTTTAAGAGCTGTGGGGGTTCCAAGAGGCCGGGGAAAAACTGCAATCTGATGTGGCCATTAAACGTAATTCTCTTCATACATTTCAATCAATGGCAACTAGGAAAAATCCATATGTACTCATTATGGGCAAAGACCCGACTTCTAATGGAATTGATACTTCATTTTGACTGCAGCCTTAAATCGATGTGCGGAACAAATTAAAATCAAACGATCTCGGTGTAGAGAAAAGAAAAAACCCAGAGTTTAAAGGGGCTTATGCAATAAAACGCTATCCAGCAAAAGAAAAAGAAATAATTGTTAGCTTACACGAGTAATGGAAAAAACGAACGGTGTAAAACACTATTGCAAATGAAATTTCACCATTTATATATGTACATTCTTATAACTATGAATTTCATAAATAAAAAAATGTACGAGTTTATAAAATAGCGGTAATATAATTGTGACGAATTATTTTCCTAATAGTCTGCGAAACGTGATAGTTTGCAATAACTTGTAAATATAGAAATTACTCGAAATGAAACATGGCCTAAAAGTATCCTCAAAAAAACGATGATTCCCTTAAAATTATTGTCATTTCACACTAGATTAATTTATAATCGGTATCGTGCCCTATGTATAATATGGTTATCGTGCCCTGTATGTATCAAGCTAATCGATTTTATTATGTCCAGTTTACCATTTATTCAGAAAAATATTAACTTTCAATGATTTTTTTAGAGGTCATTGTTTCCCTGTATCTCATATTGATCAAAGGGCATGCAGGTATACTTCCAAAGAACGTTCTTATATAATCTTGTATTACATGCATTAAGGACATCGGTCGATTGTACACGAGTCTCTGAATTTCCGAACATGAAAGGCTGCGTATGATTGTGATTCTTAAAACCCGTATAATGCACTATAGCTTCACAATGAATGCCTAAAAGTGCCCAAGTGGGCCTTAATGTGTCTTTCATTGAGAGACACATATGCGCGAAGCATAATGAAAATAAGTGTCTTTTGTTTTCTGGCTCTTACAACAAGCATTTAATGATACAAGTGTATACAAGTTGTTGTTCCTTTGGCCCCATTTTAGCTCATTAATTGCAAAGTGTTGTCATCATTAGCGTTAAAATCTCATAATTAAGTACATTAGTGCCTTTTTCTGATAGACGAATTGCACTTTATTTCGCCATTGTTAGCGCCCGTTATCATAAATAATGTACCTCAGTATGCAGTCCAAATACATACAGTAAAAAGCAACTCTTAAATTAGCAATGGCTGCACTCGATGATATTTTATAAAAGGACAATATATAGGGAAGAATTGCTAAAAGGATTGATACGAATTAATCAAGGTGCAGAAGATAATCGAAAAAGTTGATGATACACACATACCAAAATCGATGTATTTGATGATTTTTTTTTTCTAGTAGTTTCATTAAACATGAGAATATGCACGCTGATATCTGATATGGACTGTCGAATGAGGAATTTCGATTAACACTGACTTCAATTCAAATCAATGTAAAAATACCAATAGTCTGTCGCATGAATACACAAGCTAATCATTCCTGGTTTTCTTGAAATTTAAAGAATTTTTAAGAACTTTTGCATATGAAGTCACGTCTACTGCTACGCTGTACTAATATCACACGAGAAGCTAACTTACGTGCAATTCTGCATGAATTTTCTTCAAAAATGTCATGAACTATTTTTTAAATAAAGGCATATGGTAATCACAGTGTAAGCATTCAGTTAGTGATGATCTTTGGTAGCCACTATACCATTCATTGCAAAATCACTCCCGAAATGTGTAATATGCCAAATCACGGTCATTTCTGATTTTAACTAAAATTCCATGGATTTTTTAGGAAAATTTGTTCTCATTATCCCTAGTCGCATTAAGCCTCGCATTCAGCGAATTCCAATATGCTCTTAATATGAATTAATCGCTGCATGGAGCTGCGTAACCTATGCAAATTTCCCCTTGCACAACGCCGCGCTAAATTAACATAAATCTTGAAGTTATTAGGAAAAAGACAAAGTTTGATGTCGTCTCATGCTAATTTGTCCGACAGATGAAAAATCTCCTCTCGAAATGCAAATCTGGGAAGCGAGATGAATGTCTCGTCTTGTTAATCAACGCATTCATAATGCGCCGGTGTAACAGAAACCTTTTGTTATTCCCTGAACAGCCAATTAACGCAGAAAGCGGCAAATAGGGGAAGATGTTAACATGTTGCTGTGATTATCTCGATGCGTGCTTCAGATTATTGCAGCCTTAATGCCATTTCTAACACTGACAGATTTGAGTGCTTAATATTTGCACTCCTATATACAGCAGCGATGCACGCTATATTCATCATTTCACTTTGCACTCGTTCAAAAATAGCCTACTTTACTGAACATTAAAAGCGTCATGAATATGCATTACTTAATGTGATTCATAATATTAAAATTAATTTTCCTCACACACTTTGCATCATTTTTCTTCAAAGACTATTAGCGAGTATTAAAACACCCGAAAGTGTCTATGAACTCTGCTTAGATGCACATTTTTAGAAGAACGGGATGAAACATATGTGCTGGGATTAAGGCTATCTAGAAGAAAAAAGCCATCCTTATACTACCTGCAAATGATTGAAATCTGATTAATTTCTTATTTGCATTATTTAGGAGGAACGTTGAAAAATTCTTGCACACAGGCTTTGTGCTTCTGACCAATGGTCATCATTCATCAAAATAAGCATCCAACGATCCATTCAGTGAATTTGAGCATTCCTAGCGTAATTCGCAATCCAGTGATGGGCACGTATTTCAGACAGATGAGAAACTGGGAAATAGACACGCATTTTTTATTTCATGAGAAATTTATAAGGCAGTCCTGTCCTGCATAGAGAAACCAAAGTAAGGAATCCTTCAATGGTTATTACATTTTTTCTCGGCCCAAAATTAAATAATTTGAAATATACAGGAGTTGTGTGCGGCACATTGAACACGAGTGACATCAACTGAAAGCATAAACAGGGTGAGGACAAGAAGATGGACCTTTACGTTATATATCAAACATCTAATGGACAACCAGCATTGATGAGTTTTATCCCAAATTACTCTTCAATGGAATCTAAACAATGAAGAGACCGAGGAAAAAAATAGATGAAGGATTAGAAGTTGAGCATCTAAAATGGATGAAAAAAAAATTTGAACCAGCCATCATTCGATTTCACAAGACTAATATCTGTGTCCACAAATACAGCCCTTATTGTTAAACCGTCTCATCCAACATGTAGCCATTCGTATTAAGGCAAAATATTTGTGATTGACAAAATTTTGGAAATATTGCTGATGTTAATTGTTAATTATTATGTGTGCTTTTAGAATTAATTTCCAGAAAATCCTTCCTTTGCTTACTTACGATTTTGCATTTTTAGCTGTGTGTTGTTGTGAAGATTGTAATAGTTATCTTCTGAAAATTGTGTTATTTTTGTACGGAAACATGACTAGGTATAGCTGTCTCTCTTGTATATGCATGGCTACATATCGCATACTTGTGATATGCCGTTGTCCACTGATCGTAATTACATTCACAACAAATAGAATGGTTAGCCTTAATTGGACCCCCTTTTTATTATTAATTTTATTTTTATCATTTAAAGAATTGTTTGTGTCAAGTGGGTGTACCGTGTACAGCTTTTCGCTCAATTTCCCACTCATTCATTTTTAAGTAAGATCAATCTTATCATCGCTCAAACAGCTTAAGGTAAAAACAATCGAGTCTCCCGAGTCTGAGAAAATTGTAATGTCCGTCGAAATCTGGAAGTAACAATTGCAGATATTTTGGGCAATGTATATTTCCCCTTCGTGGCACTCGAAAAGGAAATTGCTAGAGGTAAAAACAATAGAAGAGTTCTGAACCTGCGGAGGCTTCTTTTTTGTGTGTGCTTTGTTTTGCCAATGTGTACACGAGTTTACATTGGAGCCCTTCGAAACTTGACTCCGAATGCAATAAGTTAGAGAGTGGTGCGTCGGTGCATCCGCGCATTCATCAAAAGCGATTCCCTTCCATCATGTTTGATGAGGGAAAAACGTTGTAGGACGTAGCTTTACATTTCACGATGAGTTTGATGAAAACTCTCTTTCCCTGCAATTCCAAGAGCTTAATCATGGCAGGTCTATGCCACCGGAACATTTGCTTCCAATGAACATCTTACGTTAAACAAATACACGTTGTAGGACAGCAGCCCTCAGCAGTCCTGCACAGGAACAAGAAGAGATCGCTGGATTTATTGGATTTACGAGTGGCAAACGAATGGCAACGGTGCTCTTCAAGCGACTCTCGCACCAACTAATAACGCCACTAGGTGTTTTCCAATACACTAACGCCCGTGATTAATCTTGTTTGCACTCTCAGGGCGGAAATTACGAAATTTACAGTTGTTGATGAAGTATTAACATTTATTGGGTTTTCGCCAACTACGCCAACATTTCGGTCTCCATTACACTCTTGCTCCTCCAAATGTTATATTCGAGCGATTCGAGGAGACAAATGGCACGGATGATGCCACATTCGTTGAATAATTGAAGTCACCTTCCTTGAATCAAAGAGAAAAATTCAATACTCTCCCTTCAAAACACTGCAAGACTAAAACACGAAAATTGGAATAATACGTTGTGAACACTTTATTAAAAACAGTACTTTTTGCAATCCCATCCATACCGCAACACCATTTAGATATACTACAGTAGAACCTGTGTAAATGAATAACCTCTCTAAACGCATAAAATGTTCCGGTCAGGTGTATATAAATGAGCCTGTCTAAAAGCATATTTTTCACCGGTCTCAAGTGTATGCATTTAGACAGTCTCTACTGTACTACCTGCCCATAACTGAACCAATTATGATGAAATATCCGCGTATTTATCGAGGGGCATTGTCCCCGAATAGCTTGTTAAACGGTGACTGGACATTGGCCATAAAAGTGCAGTGAATATTCTTTGAAAAATGGCGGAGGAAGATGCGGTGTACCGAGAATGCTCGTTAAATCAGCATTGAAAAGTTGGTTTCTTTATGCGTATCACCACCACACCGTGGTATTTTACATAGAAGACTTAGCGAGGGGATGGAGAAATATGCGCGTTTTGGCATGGACCTGACCCTAAGTAGCCATCATCGTTCGTCACGCAATGGTAGCGAGCGTGAAGCCCTCGCTTCGGAGAAAATGAGGCGTGAATTCGGGGTTGATATTTAATGGAGAGGTCGGCAAAAACTACTTCATTTTGACTCGTGGCAGAAAAGATATAAAAGCGAGGCTTTGCTGGCGCTCCAAAATTATGCACAACTGTAATGGCGGACGATGATGCATTATCCCCACGGCTCAGCCCCTCTGCTCCACTTCGTGTCAATGGAAATCACCGAATCAAGATAATGTAACAAAATCATTGAGCTTCAAAACTGTAATTTCCTTCAATGTGCCAGTCTCTCGTAATTACCAACCCCGATAGACAATTTCCCGCTACTGCGTGATATGCTACACCGGAAACGATCCTGCAGAATTGGTCAGTAATGGAAAGTTGGTACGAGTTATTTTTTAATGTCACGGCTATACATTTTACACATCTTTTGTGCATACTTATTCCAAATATGCATTTCAATAAACATCACTAAATGTTTGTACTTGAGTTTGATTTTAAGAAAGGCAGGTTTTTATTATCCCTTTAAGTGTTTATTTGGTAATGGAAGATCACTGCCTCTGTAAAAACACATTTCCTGTTTCGTATCAATGTCAACTCGCAATATTTTACTTTTTAAAAAATCATCGAAAAATAACTTTTGAAACACCCTGTACGGTGTTATGTGTGATTGCCAACGTTTAAGGGGCACTAGGTGTTTAATGCTTTTCTTTTGCTTTCTGGTGAATACAAAATCTGTAAACGATAATTTAGGACATTTCATTAACCATTATGTTCCAAAGAAATTCACGAGGGTCATCCATAAACGAAGGTCTCCACTGTAGCCTTAGGAGTGCCTTCGCAATCAGCTGTGCAAGTGACGTCAGAGTTACGTGTAGTATTTATGTTTATAACATAGTATTGTTTGGTAAAGTAATTATTTATATTGTCAGTTACAAGCAGGAATAAAGAGTTCTCGGTACACCACAATGCACGTTTTTAGTGGCACTTATTGTCGGCTGCTTATATGGCATTTGTAGGAAGGTGGCTGTAAATTGCACTAGTATGGATTTTAGACTTTAATTCCGGCCATAAGAGACCGAAGTAGCTGTGTGGTAAACCCCAAAGGTTTCACATGTGGCTGCGTGTGAACGCAACAGACTGACTGAACGTCATAGCCCTGGCGAAGAGCTCAGAAGGAGATTTTGTCTAATTAACGCTACATTTTAATTTACGAGCAAACCATAATTAAGCTAAAGAATTTCATGTCAAACTTAGGCTTATTAAATTTGTTGTAAAATAATGTTGGGCGATTTTTCCACCTATCCCTAACATTACAGACTCGGCGTGGTTCTTACACTTCAACAGCATTTATTTCAGATTGCGGCTATATTTGAAAATTATTCATTATGTCAATGGTATAGTGACATCAATTTTTACAGTGATGCCAGGTTAGTTTTTGGCAATATTTTAACAATTTCTCAACATTGCAGGGCAATAAATGATACAACCTACGTAATTAATACAAACCTGGTATTATTTTTTATATGTGGCAGTTAGTTATTGACTTAGGGTAGCATAGTTATTGCAAGCCACAGGGTGGCACGACTTTCCCCATCTCCTTTCATCAACTCCCAACGGTTCATTATCCCCTTTCAACGTGGGTTTCTCGCAGAATTCTCCTTGCCTAGTCCTCCACGCGCGTCCAATAATATACTTCACATATCCATTTGGTGATTTTCACTTTGTCATTTCCCCGATATCTAATGTTTTCATTCTTCCCCCTTTAGCCCATTAACTCCGTCTCCCCGCTGGCTCTGGCACTTTGCAATGAGCCATTAGCGCATCAAAAGGCTAATATGCTCGTCACTTTGCAACGTCCATTTTTAGTGACGGACACGCGAACGTTGTCTCCCTGCAAATAACCTAATTTATGTAATAATTAAAATGCTTGTTCATTATTAGCATGCTGGATCGCGCGAATGAGACGTCGTTTATCAATGACAAGGCGAGTGTCAAAACCCCAGCGAAGAAGGCCATTCGAGATACTCAAAACTCAACTAACTCATCGACGAAAGATTAGTTGTTATAAGCTAATGTGGTCCGAAGGATTTGCTTACATTCAAAATTAAACGAAATCACGTCCGTGTCAGCCTGGATTTGAAACTAATTTTCCACTTTGGCTATTTTAAGAATTAGACACGACCGCAATCCGGACCACGAGATATGTAAATGAGTATACATTAGTCAGCTTCAACATATAAAATAATACTTCTTGTAACTCATGAGAGAAAAATATCGTTTTATTTCATTGATGAAGCGTTCGCTGAATTTAGGAACGCTGAATTTCTTCAAAGTCAGATCCTTCGTCACCATGTTACTGTCATGGTGTTAATGCCAAGCATCACCATATATATACGCAAGCAGCATTCTGGGATCGTCAATAAACGCCTTCAGATGAACGAATCCATCATTATTTACGAATAAGCAACGGTATAGTGTATGATCAAAAACCTTTTTCAAAAATGATGCCTTTATAGTGACATGAAATATTTGAAAAGCTTCTACATGCATAACCGTAAATGCAAATGGGCCTGGCTGCTGTTTGATAGCTCGCTAACATCTACACATACGCACACGGGCATTAAATTTATGTTGCTCTACATGTGGGCCATTAGCTTCGACATATGTACTAGTCATGTATGCGAGTAACCCTCGTTGTAACCCATTTTGAATTCAGAAAGATGGATTTTTAACACCGAAAGCAGCAGCGCTGAGCCACAATAATGGATTTTGGTCTGCTATAGGCTATTGCACAAATTTCCATATACTCTGTTCAATCCGATTTGAAGTCTTATCAACAATAGCCTCTGATTTCCCTCACAAATACATTTGCAAATTCGACCTATTGGCTAGCTTCTTATGCGGTCTTGTCCGGTGCAAATGCGTTTATAGTCTGATACTGTGCATGTTGAAAAGTTTACGACAAACATATAAAATGCAAGTCCATTAGAACATTAATTTTGCACTGCAAGCAGAATCGTGCTACACAGAAAAATATACGTTTTACTTTGGATAGGAAATTACTTTGAACAAGAATAATGGACTGAATGTTACTGTTAACTAATTTAAAAAATTGCGATCAGGTTAAAATATTATCAACCAATTATTCATCAACATCCGTGTATACCATATCCAGAAACATGACCACCACTTAGACATATCACCGTCATATATCAGAGCAGAACATACGGAAATCTTTCACATATATATATATATATGTGATGGAAAGCGTTTTTCCAGCTAACTACATCTATTCTTGTCGGTGCGCCATCGCAGTTCTGTTATTTGCTTGATTTGATCGACAATAATCATCGCACTGTCAGACTGTGTAGCATGGGGCATGGTTAACCTCATATCCGCGAGCTTTTCACTCATCCTTCTTCCGCACACGCCATAAATCATGGTTTTGCAATTGGATCTGAATGCATATATTGCAGGAAGCTAATTCATCAGCCAGCTTGCATGAGTGACATTGCATGCCACGAACAAGGCCTAAAAATGGCTCCCACTGTGAACAATGCCTGCAGGATTGCCCTATGGGGGCCTAAATTTGTACAAATCTATGCCGTTATCCGGAGAATATTTCATTTGCAACAAAGACGCATCTTGCTGCTTTTTTCTTGCTACCAAATGCAATTTCTCGCGCATCCTGGTGTCGTAACTGAGGAGGAGATATTCTACGAGGCCAGCATGGACAATGTCGAATTGAGAGAGAAAAGTGATAGATCACAATGGCATACAAGTTATAACACATCGTAAAAATGGGCAGCAAGAATGCAAATTATTATTGCAATCAATTCTATATAGGCGCACTTTGATATGCAATCAAAACTCCCAGAAACATATCCAGTCAGTTTATGCAGGAATACAGTATTGGAACTATATGAACTCAGTTTCAGTGTCAAGTCATGGTTGCATTGGTTAGAGGCACATGTCAATTCTGCGGGACAACTAAATTGAGAAATTCATATCAGCGTGGTAATATGATTAAATTACTATAAGATAATGACATTTTTTTGGTTATTTATTACATCATGACACTGCTAGCCATTTCAGTCCCTAGGCCTGCAATTTTTTTATTAAGCATTCCCAATTTATTACGTTCCATTACCATTCATGAGCCGTTTTTTTGTCAATTTGAGTATGTCTCAAGCCTGCAACCTATGTTCCTATGAAGCTTTCGTAATTTGAGTCCTCGTATATTATATTGACTCTTTTTAGCAATGATATGGCATATGTATGCATGTCGGCTTATACACGCTCTTGTATAACGTCATATTTGAACAAGCTTTTCATTTGAGATCTAATGTCGTCTGATCCAGCGTGGGAATATGCAGCTATTACCAAATGTCAAGCATCAATATTTGATGTAATGCACCATTAACTATTTTCCCAAACAGCAGATAATAACGCACTATGAGCATTCGGGAAAGACATTCGTTTAATGAAAGCGTATACCCAACCCATTATGTAGTATTTGTATATAAAGGAATAAAAGATTTGGATGCATTAATGTGGACGACGTACTTTTACGTCAGGAATCACTCTGGAGGCATTCGCTCATAAAATAAGGGATTTACCAGACAATACATAGCACTGAAGCTCATACAAATTTCTTAGACTTTCAAAAAATTATTTTCCAAGCTTTTGGTGACGTTTATGCGTCCTAAAATTACATATAAAAAACAAAAAAAAACGCAATTTTTTATCTACTTTATAGAAATTGTATGTTTAGAAAAACTAGTCTTGCATTCATTGGGGAAATTTCATGAAATAGAGCCTTAAGACGTGGATACTCATCAGGAATAATTATAGTTGTATATATATATATATATGACCCGTGTTATAAGATTGATTTTTTTTTCATTAGCCTCAAATTAAAACCTGTGTGGGAACCTCTAAATCGTAATGTATAGCAACAGCAACATTTGAGAAATGTAAGTCATGGGGCCACGATGACCACACCCATTTTACCGTTCTCATAAAATAGTATTTAACAATCTGAATGTTGTTTAGGGTGACTTTTTCTCTAATGCCGACCGTGGATGCTGTATTTTGTAAATTTCGCATTTTACACGAGAAAATAATGTTATGTGGGGGTGCAAGTATTTGTGCGCGACGTAAAGAATACAAATTGTTTAATTAAAATCATGCCTGGAGGGGTCAAAGCCAAAGCGACTCGCATTGTAATGTTAATGTGTACGCAAGATGCTTTTCAAAGTTGGCAAAATATTTTCCGCAGTAAAAAAAAGTTAGGTATTGCCATGCGTTTTTTATAAGTTAAAATTTATGCAGTTATTTGCTGTATATAAAAATAATTCATTGCATGTCTTACGTGTGGAACATGTTAGTTTATTTGTTATTTCGTACGCGATATTATCTAGTTATGATCATAACCAACAGTTATATTTCATAACAAAATTATTTAATGCAAGTTGTTTTTAAGGTGAATCCAAGCTTGACTTTCTCAGAATCGCCATATAGTTATAGAAAAGTACATTTGTTTCGAGTTAATGTTTGAAACAAAGGTGTTTTTGTTTATCAAATGCTGGAGTAAAAGCATTTACTCTTAAAGATGACAGTTAAGCATAAGCATTTCCTTCATTTTCTCCATTTTTGCAAAAGACGACATGCATCGAGATCAGTTTTTTTAAAACACCTATCATAAAGGTGGTCAAAATGAAAATTAAATCTTTTAGGGACTCTTAAATGCTCAAGCATTTCTCCACGAACTTCCTGAGTGTCCAGGACTTTTAATTTGATACTGTCTGTAAGCAATCTAAAAAAGTTTTATGATTGAACGAACTGCTAAATGGGATGTTGAAAAGTAATAAGCTGAGGAACACGGAGTTTATCTTCTCATCATCTTCACTTTTTTTCTCTTTTTATATGTTAAAATACAGCAGTCATTAGCGTCATTCGCTTCGGGAGACAGCGAGTTTTACGCACCATAATACCATTTTAATCCTAACTGTCGTTATAATAGCGCTCATTATTTTGCCTTTAAGTGTATACGATGTATGGCCGAAATAGCCGGACAATGAAAAGTGACATTACTATCTCCGGTTATAAATCAAGGTGAGTTTAAGCCAAAAGAGCAAGAACTCATTGTTATTGTCGTTGTGTTTAGGGGGGAAATGGGCCCGAGGAAGAGATGCCGCTAGCAGATAAACTGAGCAGGTAAATATGAAGTATGTCCACTTAAGATTGTGGACAGCACCAACTGGGCAGCTCGTTTGTTGTCCCCAAAAGACGACCCATTGTCGCCTGCCCAGGATGACCACACCTTTGCCACCCCGACGCCCGGCTTACCTGGTGCTATTAATGACGCTTATTACGGCCACTTCACGTAAATACTACTTTTCCCTCACATCTGGACACTAAAACATGGCGCATTGTTAAGGGGGAAGAACAGCCCCCATTCAAAAAACTTATGACGTTGCTCGACAGGCTCGATTAATCTTTTTCAGGTTAATAGCCATCATTTCTAATGGCTATTTGTCGAAGTCGGGTTTTTTATTAGTTTTTTTACTTTAGGTCCTCCAGTCAGATTGTTTTATTATGCAAGATGCATCTCGAACTTGCTTATGGATTTTACGTCTGACATGAGGCTATTTCTTATTGCATTTGCAGAATGAGGTCGAAAATATGTTCATAAGGTAAAATCCAGGTACCTCAACTAACGTACACGTTTGCTAAACGTTTTCAAAGACAAAATGTAACAGAAAATGAACTCATGTTTGGTGTTTTGATAAACTGCACAATTTTGAACAGAAATAAAAAATAAAAAACATTTTATGCTTCTTTAGTTTTTCAAAAAAATATCACAACAGGTGTAACACGCCATATATTTTCATTAAACAATGTTGAAAATGCTTTGAAATTTCTTCTCATTATTTCATCTGCTCTATATACGATTCCCAAAATTTTATAGTGATGAGCGTGTTTGCGTTTACTAAGAAAGATTCGTGTTTACCAAACTAAAAGAATGGCAACGCATGCTTTTAATACAATGGTTGAAAAGCTACAAAGAAAATGATTGAGCTGACGCACTACTTTTTGGTTGAAGGCCCTTTCAATGTATGGCTTACAAACGCATCAATACATATATGCACTCCACGGTTTTTCCAGAAGCTATCGCCCACTAATGAGGCTTTGTCTCATTAACTATGAGCGTGATGAGGGTAAAACTCATTTTAAAAAAAAAAGTTAGGAGAATGAGCTCTGACAGAAGCTCTCCATTTCAAGTGCACGCGTGTTTCTATTCAATGGAGATTTGTATCTTTTATTATGTGTATACGCTTTCAATGGTATTTTTCGGGCTTGAAATTAATGCGCTGTTGATGCCCCAAGCAGTGTTATTTTGATCATTAAAAACACAAAACGAAGCAAATTCGAGACTCGATATAGGGCTCCTGCTCCAATGCCTCTAACCCATCGCATTATTAACATGCAGGAATTACACGGTAATGCCAAAAACTACATTAATAAGAACTCGTGTCAGAAATGAGCAAATGCCGCAAGAATGTATACAGTATTGTGTATTTTATGTGCGTGTATTTTGTTGAAATGCACGACAAAGTCCAATAAGATCAACTGACATAAGCTTGTTAGTAGAAAAGCTGAAATATCGTTTCCAGCCGCGAGTACATTGTGTATCTCTTTGCATTTTGGTTAAAAATGTTTGCAAAAATAACATTTAATTGCAGAACCTGGCCGCTGGTAATGCAAAAACATGCATGCCGTACTAAATTTATTCAAATCATAAGATGAATACAAGTTGTATGCTCAAATAATGCGATTTTACATTATTTCGGTTTTGCTTCGTTACTGACAAAAGAAACCACCATTCTAAAAGACTAATGAACTTGAATGTAAATATGTTCAAGAGTTGAGATTTTCGAAACGTTTAAATGATCAAACCACTGGACATTTTGAGCAACAGGGCTTTGACTTCTTTGAATAGTTTGATTTGAATTTCGTCAGCTTATAGACACATGAAACTTTGGACAGAAACCAAAACATAAAATGCGATACAACATTTGTATTGGTTTTTTTCCTCTCTCTCGCTATTCATACGTGATTTTATGATTCGTGAATTTACATAAAACACTTCACGCCTTCGTTCTTTCATTTCCTCGCACATTTGAAAATAACTTGAAGATGTTCAATCCTCTGTGAACAGTATCGAAGATGCTCATCTCTGGGTCGTGTGGTGAAATCACGAATAATCAGAAGCAAGGAACATCGTGGAACATGTTCTGACACGTGTATTTCAAACGTTTTCCTAGCACAATATCAATTTCCTCGAACATTTCCTGTTTTCCCGGCACAAGGCAATGTAGGGGCGCTGTCCTGCCTAGGCACTAAGTGCGTGCGAGCATCTCACCCCTCGCTGTTGTGGCGCTAATGTTTTTGCTTTATTAAAAAGTCCCGAACGATGGCATGTTGCGAACGCGTTGCAGGGCAATATAGTACATCGGAAATGCGATGGTCGCATTAAATTTGCGACTAAAAATTGCTGGTAGCAGTAAGGGTGGAACAAAAGAGTCCGCGTTCGCCAGTTCCGTCTCCGAATTAGCCCCAAGACAGCAAAGTGCATTACGCAGTAAGTGGCCCAGGAAATGTAGCAAATGCAAGGGACACGCAACAGAAAGCATGGAGGAGCCCTGCTAGCTCCACACGGGTACAGACGAGTTTGCTTTTCCGGGACGTGCATCCATTGTGACACAGGGCTTACGGGAATGCATGAATCACAATATATGAAAGTTGAGTCGTGGAAAATCAATGATTTTTTTCTTTCTTTTTTTTATTTTGCGCATAAACCACACATTGCTTTTATTGTGTTGCAAGAATCTCAATTTAAATGCTGCACGAAAAAGTTTGATAATCTGTTATATAAGTAAACTGTGCAACAAGCAAGCTGAAGAGAGTTTCATTGTTGTGAGCACACCAATTTCCCTAACTTAAATCTTAATTTTCCGTAACATTTGTGTTGCAAATGATAGCAAGTTTTGTTATTTCAAGTGGATGTCAGTCTGCAGAGATTGCACCACCACCAAACTCAAAAATCGCAGCGTTATGTATTAGCGCATGACTTTACATCATTACTATACTTAACAATAGTATATAGGGGATCATTAAAGACTCCAGTGTCATCTATGACCCATTCTCTGAGACTGCCTGTATACATGTACATCTACCTGCTATTTCCTACATCACAATGGCGTTGATATGCTTCATATGAACCTCTTTTGGCACGTCGTGAACATTGAATATTTTTGGTGGTAGAACAATGAGTTGATGATAGTTTCCAAACTTCTTGTGTAAAGCTTCTTTCAAGTTTTCAAATCATGCAGAATTAATACAGACATCGAACCTAGCACGCATGCACTAGTCACTTGTATGCCGGCACAATTTCCGTGCTAGACAAGAGGGGAGCAGAGCTCAATATTTCCATTATTTTAGCACGCAAAATTCAAAAATTGACCAATTTCTGTAAGCATGCTATATGGGCGTGCCAGCACCTCGGATCATACGTTAAACACACCTATTTATCCAATAAGCTGTCATTTAGCTTCCTGAATTTCTAACACGGGAAGTGGCGGTATTCAGAATATACAAGTTCACTCGTGGCTTAACATGAAATTTGACAAGCTAATTTCTCACTTAATTCCTTACCTTGTTGTGTTAACTAGCACTTGTCATCCAAATGGATTACAAATGCTCACAAATTGCTCTATTGATTTTTGAAATGAAGCCCTCAACGTACTGAGGGCAAAAGCGCTTTGATTTTAGGGCTGGTACCCTCTTCCGGCAATAATCAAGCACGCCATTAAAACAGAGTGTGAGCACAACTCAGTTTGTTTGAGGAAAAACTATTGCACGAAGTAAACTTGATCTTCACTTATTTCTTACATATTTCATTTATAACTTTGAATTATTATTTTTTTAAATTGCAAGGTGTTGACTTTATTCAAAGTGATAATGGCTTGTGCGTTGAATGGAAGTTTATAATGTTGTTCATCTGTTGACAATATCAGGACATCGTAGAAAATCTCAACTTTTAGATGTGTACGAGAAAACTAATCGGTATGCAGCGTGATAACGAGATTAACAGAAAAACTTGCGTCTTCTCGCCTATGGCTAATATATAGCGTGTATTACAATTGTCATCGGGTTGATGACCGTATGTGTCCTATTATTGGAGTTTATAAATCCATTCAGAGACTCATAAAAGAGCGCAGCAGGACTTCAATTCGCAAACAAAACTGACGTCTAAACACGATCAGCACTCGTTACCACGCAGACTGTGTGGACATTTGCGCTGTTGGCTGCCATGGTTGGTGGTGCGAGCATTAGCAATGGCATCATCGCCTCGCAAAACACCATGTTTACCTCATAATACAAGAAATTCAACGATCAATACGAATGTAATATTAAATTGACCAAATGTCACTCCCCATTACCAGTCAGACGCACATTAGCGAGCCGTTGGTGGCCAATTGTCTTCGGATATATTCCACTGGCATGCAGTTAAAGCCAGATAATAAGGGCTTAAGAATACTATTTAGCTAACGATTAAACATATAGGGTAGATGAGGAAGCAATTAAAAACAGAGCTTGAATTTCAATTTCCTGAAGATGGAATTAACAGGAATATGACGAATGTTTTTTCCTCGTTTTTGAATGCTCGAAAACTTAACTTTTACGTGACAAAACAATTTTAGGCATCCCAAATTTCCAAAGCATAACTTTCGAAAACTAATACATTGATCTATCTGATCGTATTGGCAAGATTTCGATCCCCCTTCGGATTTCGCCTAAAACCTGTTTGATTCATCATAAAGTTAATTAACATTGGTGCGAGTTTCAACGGATAGGGTAGTGACTCAACCATTCTGTTAAAAAAGAGTGTTTGTATGTTTAGCCATCAGCCTGTTAAAAGCAAGTGGTAGAACGAGCGTATCAAATGCAAAACCGAATTTGAAACGTCGATAAACCTCCACTATAGCAATTTCTTCTCGAAGTCAGTAATCCATATTATGGAGGTAGCCCTGCAGTTCGGGAATTAACGGTTTTCATCTGTAGTAAAATAGCTGTTCACCTGGCAGGAGGGCCTCTGATGGCAGTCGTAAACGCTATTCCAACCTAACACCAACACATTAATTAAGGCAACCTCTCCTCGCAACATGCAAACCTTTAAAAGATCAATTTGTAAAGCTTTTTGAATTCAGTAGGATGCCACGCGAGCTATTCAACCTATAATGCCAAATGCACTAAACACGAATTAAGGCGAAATTTTCTCATTTCTCAGCTACAAATAAACCGAAGATGTTCGAAGGCTAATGGATCAGTCAATAGAGTAAATCTTGAGATTGCCAAGAACATGGAAGAGCTCAATTCAAACGATACAGGGTGCTACGTGTGCATTATTTTAACAATTTATTTTTTTCTAAAGTGTAAGCAATTAAATTTTACAGAATTGAAAGTTGCACGCAATATCCCAGCGCCATCTATGCTGAATTACGTACAACATGGTGCATTAAGATGCCAGCAAATACATGTAGGGTAGACCAAGGCACAGTGGGACACAAGGCCCAGTGGTACAACGTCTTTATAAAATTAGGTTTTATCAGCAGCCCAATGCTTTTGATTTTCAAAAATCTGTATACAGCACTCTTTCATTAACCAAAAATTTACCAAAATTAACCAAAATTTCTGCGATCTGACACAAGTATAGAAGAAAATGTTCTTGAAAAGTAATTATTCAACTCGCAATTGGATTTTTATTCTAGGTGTAATTATAAAACATTAGTAATGCTGCAATATACCATTGACGAGTGTATATATCCATGCCGCTATAATTTCAAAGGCTCCAATTCAAATCAAATTAGTTACACGGGGTACAGTGGACCACAACATTATATGGTACAGTGGGGCATGTCCCAGCATACCCCAATTAATGTTTTCGGAAAATATTTGTATATTTCCTCATTATAATCATAACTTTAAAAGTAAAAACCATGTTTAAATTTATGTTTTAAAGTAAAAATGGTTCACAATCACAGGAAGAAAAAAACACATTTGGGCAACTAAGCAGTGAAAATATTAAAACTCCTATAATTACGATTAATTTTAATCGTTTTTGTAATTTATACTTGGAATTTTAAATTGACGTGCTCTTTTTCTTGTAAAATTTGTCTTAATTTCGCGTGGACCACTGTACTACATGCCGTGTCCCACTGTGTGTTATTCATTGTGTTATTTACTGTGTTATTCTTTTAAAATGCTGCAAGTTAAATATTTTTCCCAAAAAATATGACTTCTAAAACGTGTACCCACTGTGCCCCGGTCTCCCCCTACTGTAAATTGTCCAAAACCCGTTTAAAGCAGGATTTTCGGTCCCTATGTTTATGCAAATTAATAGTCATTCTTTAATTATAGTTGTGAAAGGCAGAATATATAGGAAATGCCTGCTATCTGCATTTATTATCAACTTCACTAAGGTGCACCTAGAAAATGTTGTGCAGTGCCACGCATGCAGGTCCTCCGCAAGAATGAGTGTACAACATCCATGGCATCCAATAAAACATACTTTTTGCAGTTGCCAGCACCGGGAGATTGTCGCCTTTTGCTTCTTTTATCCATCGTTTATTACTTTCTTAGCCGTTTCTACGGCATGCTGCAGGTCTCCACGGAGGCTCGAAAGTTGTTAAAGAATATCATATGCACGATAGTGCAAGCGAACAATGCATATTTTACAAGCTTTTCATGACATCTGAACATGTACGGGAACATCTAATGCGTGTGTATACAAAATGGGAGCACATAACAATGTGTGTTTACCACTTAGAAGTGCTCCGCATGGCGCTGCAGCGGCCCTAGACACGTTAATGGTGGCTGCATTTAATTTCCTAGACCCCTGGATGCGTTTTGTCGTATAACGGAAAACTCATAAGCGCACAATGAAGAGGAGAAATATACGACGACTTTCCATCTCCATCTAATAGAGATAGACATGCCCTATATGAAGATATGAAAGCATGCAGGATAAAAAAATATATACATGTTATACAGTCATTGCAATTGCTACACAAACTCCTTTTTTTCTTTAATGGCTATGTAGGCTCGACACAAACACGTGTAAGTTAAATACATTTCTGTGATGTTGTATACGTGCCTTAATGCGTTTCTTGAACATGAAATTTCATATCAGCAAGCGTCAAGTTCTAAAGTGCGTTTGTGATATGGTGACAATATTCTGGCAAATATGCTGCTAGCTACTTGTGTTTGTAGAAACCTTTCTCATATTAACTTAGTACAACTACTGCGAAGGAAGTTGTCGAGGGATTACCTACTGGGATAACAGATTAGAAAAGTGCACGTAACATTTTTTTTTATAAAAACGCTCATCTCAATGCAGATGTAGTCACCACCTTAGGTTCATGCTGCTGACAACTGCCAATGGATGATGTATAGGAACGTGTTTGCACGAGTCCCATGTTTTATGAGACAATATCTGAACGCAACACCTAAGGTATAGCTTCTGAGTAATCAATAACGAAAGACTGTCTGAACAATTTCTGGATTAAAATTAACCCCTTGTAGCAAAACGATCATTGATAATAGGACATCTTTAGTATCTCAGCTGATCAGTGGTCAAATGTGTAATTATGCACTTAAGATTAGGAACAGTAGGTGTACTTACAATTTTCCACACAGAATGAATTTCCCAGACACAAAGTTTCAATAAAATTCCAAGTTCAAACAAATTGTGTTAATGTAACATCATTATAATTGTAGTCAAACAAAATGTGAAAATGTGAAATTAATTTTTAAAAGTAGTTAAGAGTAATACTGTAGATCAACTTGTCAAAGCGACGAAGGTTTTGCCAGGAATGGCAGCCAGAATTGCAAATATGATACAATATATAACGACTAACTTTTTTAAAGTACTTTGATTTGATATTGCACGCTTGTCATAACATATATAGTTCTCTATTCCTGCTGGTCCTCTGAGATGAAAGTCTTTCATTCTACAAAATAAAATCAGAAAATTTGACATGCAATATGAATCAACTAAGATGAAAACCTAATATTAGAATTGACAACTTGTACTGGTGCAATTTAACGTTTGTTTCAATGCATTGTGCAAACAAATCCAAGTTAATTTGTAATGAGCAATACTTTGCTTGTTCTTCAAGTCCCTCATGAAATGAAGCACAGGGAGCAAGCGTGCTATTACAGATGTAGTATTACGATATCCTTCTTTTAATAACAAAAAGTCTATGTAAACTGAAAATTTTACAAATGGCAAAGACAGAACCTCATCAACACAAGGGAAACCAAGCAGAAGCTGGAAAATTCTATCATCCTAAATCAACATTATTTTATATTTGCAGTAATAATGAAAAGTAGAAAGTTAGTCATCGGTGTTTAAAGAAACAATTGTAAATAAGATTGTTGGAGGACTTGCTCTTATTTAAGATTACTGAATTAATAATCATATTTGAACAATTCTGATATAATTAGCTTACTGAATTTATAGATATAGAATGTTTATAATCACAAATATAGGTCTTGAGGTGCTGCTATAATGCACACGGAATGTTTATAAATGCATATTCACTAAAAATAACTTGATAAAATCCTTACTTGGACCAGGGCCGGCGTCAGCCTATGGTAGTATAGGTAGTACTACCCACTCGAAAATTCTGTGTGAAGATCGGTGGAGATCGGGGTGGCTTCTTTATCTTACTAAGTTACTACCTACTCGGGCTGAGCGTGTGGTACCGGCTCTGAGTATGATTGATCCTTTGTATTGTCTTTGAAGTATTAGAGCAGAATAAAGTATACATTTTAGTAAAATAACGTTTTTGAACGAATTCTCAAGTCTGAGTGCATGCTATTTTCCAATGTTTGTAGGAGGGATGTTTTTCGTCAGCTCTAAAATTCGACTATTAATTCGTTTTAAATGTCTTGGCTTGATTAAAAAGTATGATCAGGGCTGGCGCCAGCCTATGGTAGTACTACCCACTTGAAGAATTCCTGAGTGGGTTATTACCCACTCGAAAATTGTGTGTGAAGATCGGTGGAAGGGAGGGGGGGAGATGGCATCTTTATCTTACTAAGTTACTACCCACTCGAGCTGAGCGTGTGGTGCTGAGCGAATGGAAACATTTGCTACAGTGCACAGCTGCTACCGGGCCCAATTGTTCTTATTCATTCAGTGATGACAGCTATACTTACAATGTAATTGTAATTACTAATAGGTAGTTAATGACACTTTTTTTCAACTAAATAGGTAACTTTAGGCATGCATGCCTCTGTTCACGTGGGAACTAAGCAATGAATCGGGAATCAGCCCTAGCAGTCAACTTTAACGTTTCAAATTCAAACACATTTGACGTTCACATTCTAAAAGGGTAGACAGCAGCGATTCCCAACAAGTCGGTTTATGACTGTTTTAAAGTTGATGCTTAATAAGGACACTAATACATTATTCTAAACTTGAAACATTGTTATAAAAACTCACCACTTTGATACCGGTAACAAATTAAGATGTTGTTTACGTTCCGGAACACACGTGGGTTTCCGGTGCGTTATTTAAACCGTTACGCAACATTGGATTAAACCAATACACGCTAAGGGACCGTTCAAAAATTATGTCACACCTAGGGGGGTGGGTGGGTTGTTTGGTTTTTGTGACAATTGTGACCAAGGG
>JAQGBW010000920.1:0-31859 GCA_034698625.1 Julus scanicus | reverse complement strand
TATGGTGTCCCATAATAATAGGAAGTTCCATAATTCCTATATATATGGGATCCCATTCATGGGAATTTTCACTTGGGAGGTGAGAACGTTTTTGAAGAAATTTCGAAGACGCTTTTTTTTTAATAGCCCTGGCCCCTTTGACTACTATTCAACACAGTACAGTAGAACCCCGATTATCTGAGCAGTAAATTACAAACAATGTGTTATAATCAAAAATATCATTTTAATTGCTTTGATTGGTTTCTCATCTATACGATTCACCAGAAAATATCAGTTTGTCAAATCTTTATATGAGTCCCAATTATCGAGTTATTCGAGTTGCATATTACATGTAATTTTTATACAAAGCCCAAACTCGTTATAGAAATATCAAAAAAATTATGGAAATGTTATTAAAATTTATTCTCAGTTCGTATTACTTGAGTTTTAGGTTATCAGAGTTAGGCTCGGTCCACATTAATCCGGATAATCGAGGTTTCCACTAGATGTTTACGTATAATGAAATTCCAATTGAGAAAGTGAAAATAAATGACATGTCCTGTTTCACTAAAATATTCAAATGCTCATTAACGTTAAGATTAATCGAGGCCATCCATGTAGTGTATGCGACTAATTTTACTCGGTGTAATGATCAATCACTACAAGCGCTAAATAGACGTGTACCAGCTTATACGTGTTCTTTGGTTCTTAAAAATGGCCGAAAAAGGGTTTGATTTGTACGTTGCTCGTGTTTGTCTATACATCGTGCTTTCGAAATAATGAATTGTTAATGGGATGTGTTGTTTTGGCGCCACCCTTGCGAAGAAAAAACTTGTTAAGAAATTATTGTCCAGCGTTTAAGTTGCAGATTAGCCGCTCAGATAACAAAATAGACCCGCGCTGACGTTTTAAATTAAAACTTAATGGTGTGTAAGTTTGGGTGGAGTGCGCTAATCTCATATATACTCGTCTTTTTTAACACCCTCCGAATATATTTATTGATTTTAATAATTATCAAGATTAATCGTCTGATCCTCCTCGCTTTCTTACTGTTGCGCCAACAATCTTACTTTGTTTAATTTAATTTAATTTATCTTAGCCCTGGGGAGATAAAAAAAATCTGTAGGGGGCCATTCAAAATGGACGTCACCGAAATACCTTTAAAAATTGACCCTTCCTTACCTCCTGTCCACATGGTGTCCATTTTTGCCCAGCCCGCCCCCTCCCCTTCCCCTGACCCCTTATAGACGTCCTTAATTTTTTTTTAATTTCTTTTTTAAAGTAGTGACCAGAAAATCCAGAAAAAATTAAACACAAATTTTAGTTATTTTTAGTAATGAAAGGTAACTAAAGGGGCCATTCAAAAAGGACGTCCTCGAAATCCTTCCAAAATTTACCCGCCCCCTACCCCCGTCTACATGGTCTCGATTTTTGCCCGCACCCCTTATAGACGTCCTTAATTTGTTTTAAGTAGGGTGTCCAGAAAATCTTTCGGAACATACCATCCAATAAATTTCTAAGCACGCAATTCCACGACATTTTTCCATATTTTTCTGATTAAAAAAAATTCCTGGCCTCGAAGGAAAATTCTAGCATAAAATTAGTGTTTAACACAAGTTTAGGTATAATTCCCGACTTTCCCGAGGTTTTAAAAACTCAAGTACTTTTGGGACTGAGTACACATTTCTTCCGGTGTCCAGTTCCTTTTCCACTGACCTTTAAAACTCAGTTAAACAGATAATCAAAAAACTGAAAAACTACCATCATTAGTGGACGTTCATAATGGCTTTCCACTCCCCCCCCTCCCCTCACCCTATCCACGTGGTATGCACATGCCATCAGACCCCCACCACTCTACCCGCTCTTGAGGACGTCCTTTTTGAATGGCCCCTTAGTATGCTTGCACCGTTCTTGATATGGTACAATCTTATATAATAATTCTAATAGTGTGACATCCCAAATGTCGATGTTCAAATTGTTTTATTAACCAAATTATAGTTATAGTTTAAAAGCCCAAAATTTATTTTTGAAAATGTTATGGCATGTTTAAGAAAGCGGATTTTGATCTGACAAACGATGTTATTATAATTTTATAAACCTGTCGTTCTACTTGAGATTAAACACATATCGAACATTCCACATGGTTTTTATAGCCAGAATAAGTTATTTATAAGTGAAATATAAACTAAAATGGTAATAAACTGAATTTATTTGCATTAAAAAGCATTAATGACAATATTTTGTCATGTTTTGGTTATAATTTCTCTAAAACTATTTTTGTTGTCATGCGTTTATTTGCTAGTTTCAAGTGATGCGTTCTTATCCAGTCTAAACTCGTCAGTCAAAGATAAACACCAGATGTTAAAGCGCCATTAGACACACGATTAATTTGCCTGTCCTGTATAGTGCATTCAGTGTGCAACCCAAAGGGCAAGGACGCTTCATAAATACTTGTCTTTCGCAATTTCTTTGACGTCTTGTTTTATTTATTTCGTACAAAAAGTGCTTTGCATTATTCATGAACACTTAAGTTAGCACATATTTTTTTGCAAAAAATATTGCTCTAAGCTGCTCAATCAACTTTTCAAATAGATAACTATGATAGTGAACTTTGTACATTGGGGATATTCATCATCAGCAAAAGGATAATCTGTATTTATTCGTGTAATCCACCTAACAGGAGTAATTGAGATTGGTTCTCAACTAGGGAATTTAAAATAGATTCTGACGTTAATATAATGTAATAAATTAGCTTATATTAACAATGGATAATTCTGATTTTCACAACAAATTATTCGCTAAATTAAGAATTAATACTTTCATTTGCAAAGTTACTGAAAACTTACTGAAATTTTGTTTTTAAACTTGCTAATGTTATGACTTTAGTAACAATCCATTAATTTTTTTTTAATGAAGACAGTTAAAAACATATCAGACATTCAAGAAAATCTAATAACTGGAAAATTCAATACTATGTTGTAACATCTTAATATGCATGTATCTTGTGTTTAGATAATGAAATTATGTAAGGCCCATTTAAGCGCAGGTACTCTTAGGGGACATTCAAGAAGGACGTCCCCGATATTCCATAAAAAAATTTGCCCCTTTCTTTCCCCTACACCCCATGGAGTCCATTTAAGCCCAGACCCCCTCCCCCCTCGTAGACGTCCTTAATGTTTTTTTTTTTTTTTGAAAAGTAGTGTCCAAATAATGTTTTGGAACATAAAAATGCCCATCCTATAAATTTTTAAGCACTACTTGCTATCAATTCAATTACATTTTTCCGGATTTTTCTGATAAAACGAAAATTTCCTGACCTCGAAGTTAAATTCCAGCATAAAACTGGTGTTCATTTACCTTTTCACTGACCTTTAAATCTTATTAGCATAAAATCCAAGAACTGAAAAATACCATCATTAGTGGACGTCCACAATGACTACCCCCTCCATCCACTGTCCAGTGGTGTCCACATGCAAGCAGACTCCCCTCTGCCCAATTTACCATTCACGTCATAATTTCGAAACTCACATAGGCCTAGTAACGCGCAAAGAATTCTGGGTAAAGGGCAACATAACCGTAATTTTTTTTCAAATTGCACATACCTTAAAAATTTGAAGAATTTTCATTGAATGTTTTTAACGGTTCAACAAATTTAACGCGATTTTGACAGTCTGCGCATGACGGATGTAAACTTTTACATGTGACGGAGCCCTACCGTCAATTTGCATGCTAAATGTGAATTTAACGCGGAATTTAACCGTTCAACAGAGCATGCGCACTGGGGTCAAAATTAACGGTAAGTGCATGAAACGTACGTTTCTTGCTAAATCTCTCTATTATAGTATTCCTCAAGATTGTTTATTTTGTTCCATGGTTTGCAGAAAATAATTAAATAATAAATGCAAGTAATTAAATTTATCCTTGGCTTTTAATTTCTTAATGCATCTAAATTTTAGTACATTAAAACCAAAAACAGGTTTTTTAAAAAATAGTGAAAATGGCTATATTTTTTATACTGTATAAAGTAGATTCTCACGCCACCATTTTTGTACAAGTGATGCGTTTTAATCTGTTAAAAATGTATATATGATACGAAATAGTGGGGATTGATGTCATGCTGAGATCGTTCTATAAATCCTGGATTTATATGGAGACAAATTTATGGCTTTTAAAAGTAAAGACGAAGAGAATGCGCGAAAATATTTCCATAAGTTATTTTTTTTCAGCCTGCACTTTGACCCAATTTGACCTTAAGCATTTGCTACTGTCAACAAAAACCTGCGTAAAACGTTTATCCCATAAAAATTCTTCGGGGATGCTCTTAATGCCTCAGTTTTCCTAAGAAATACTTGAGTTGGGGCCGACGTTCTACCCCCTTGTCTGAAACAGCTTTAAATTACTAAAAAGCGGGATTCATTGACCCTCTAGGATTCACTTGATCATTCTGAACATAGGACACAACCCCTATTTCTTCTTCTTCTTTTTCATCTATAATAATTGGGGTTAGAATAAAGCTGAACGATTTGATATTCGAGCAAAAAAATATTACCCCCTGCATATGAAACATTAAGTAGGCTAAAATCCTGAACATGTACTAAAGAGTTTAAAAATAGTTTTCAAATTATAACTTTCCTCCTCCCCCCTCCTTACAATAAATACATTTTACAAACTAAGCCAGAGATGGCAAATGTACATAGTTATATTCAACCTCATTCTTTGAATTTCGTCAACTTTATTTTTGGGGTTTTGAAATTTTCTTCAGCGGCACCTTTTTAAACTTATACCAAAAATAAATATAAATGATTTATGGTTTGCTTATTTTCGTACCCAATTTACCAAAACGATGTAATTGTGACTTTTTATGGAGATCTATAACAAGGAAGAACTGTTTTTGATTTACGGAGGATATGGCCATTTTGTATATTTACAATTTTTTCTCACATTTTTGTCACACTTTTCCGCACACAAATTTCATCCCACTTTCAAAATTACACCCCCCCTCTTATTTATTTTAATGAGGATAATAATTTGACTTCTGGGTGCTGCTTTACAAAAAATGGATTATAAGCTCATGATATTAGCTTATTGGATGCCATCATGAATCAAAATAAAACTTAGGGACCATTAAAAAAAACGTCCCCGAAATTCCTCCAAAAATCGACCTCTCTCATCTTCTGTCCACATGGTGTCTATTTTAGCCCAGATCCTTACCTTCCCTCCTCATGGACGTCCTTAAAAGTAGGATGTCCAGAAAATTTGTTAGAGCATACAATGGCCCATCCTAGAAATTTCCAAGCACCCACCTCTACCAATTTCACGACATTTTCCCAGATTTTTCGATTAACAAATTTCCTGACCTCAAAGGGAAATTCCAGCATAAAATTGGTCTTTAACACAAAGTTAGGCATAATTCCCGACTTTCCCGAGTTTTTAAAAATCCAAGTACATTTGGGACTGGGGACACACGCTGTCCAATTCCTCTTTCACTGATCTTTAAAACTCAAACAGAAAATCCAAAAACTGGAAAATAACCATCAATAAAGAGACTCTTATAATCTGGTGATCGTAAGAACGTTGAAAATCTTGAACTCTGATGAAGCTAATGAGTTTTACCCTCATGTTTTTATGGTAATCGTAGGGCATTTTCCCTGTAGTTTGTCCCTAACCATCGTCCACACGCTCGTTACATATTTAACGTCTACATTTGTTGAAGTATGCGTTGTTGCCGCTTTTGTCACTTAAAAAAATAGGCGATTATGATAATGCCACTCTTAAAAAATTCAAGCCGTGTCATAGACACTGCTTTCCTATTCTCCTCCTTCCTCCCTTAACTCAAGCATAAAAAAATAATTCCTGCTAAAAAAATGATTTGTTCGTCGCAGAAATCAAAGTCCCGTGGGAAATTGTGGGATTTCAGGGTTGGTCCCGTAATCTGAGGTCAAAATGCTGATAACTTTTGAAAACCGAGAAAGTTTTGTAAGGCTAAGAAAATCTTCATCAAATTCTTCTCCAAAACTCCTCACTGTCTTCGCTATCGATTATAGACGAGTGACCCTCACCGTCAACTTTTAAAATATTGGCATATATATATATATTTTTTTTCTCATCTTTTTATTATTATGTTTGTATGTTAGGCTTCATGTTTGGGGAAAAGACTTTCAGATAACTGGTCATAAATCACCACTAATGGCTTTGAGCATTTGTAATAAACCTACATTCTTTAAATGTGTTTTATTAAGATTTTTTAATGTATCCATCCCCTCGATAGAAGCTAAAAAACAACCTGCTCGTAGTGTTTTAGGGACCTTTCAATTGCCATTAAAGATGTGGGTGGTAAATTTGATTAGAGCAAATGGCTAGAAAAGCAATTAACTTTTAATGCTTCTGGATATAGGCGTTCATTCTAGGTCAAATAATACACTATGTTTATTTTAAAAGTATTACAGAAAGTCAGTTCTTGCTTTTTTGGCATTCTGTAACCACATCCAAATCGTTTTATGAATCCTGCAATAATTTATTTTCACTGCAAGATACCGCCTTTATGGGACCGTTCAAAAAGGACGTCCCCGAAATTTCTCCGAAAATTGCCTCCTCTACCCCCTGTCCACATGGTGTCCATTTTTAGCCCCTTCCCCCCATCCCCCATCATCATGGAAGTCCTTATTATTATTTTTTTTTTCAAAAGTGGGGTGTCCATAAAATTTGTTGGCACAAAGTTAAGCATAATTCCCGACTTTTCGGAGGTTTTAAAAATTCAAGTACATTTGGGTTTGAGGGCCCATTTTTTCCGGTGTCCATTTCCGCTTTCACTGACATTTAAAACTCAAGTAAACAGAAAATCCAAAAACTGAAAATACCATCATTAGTGGACGTCAATTTTATGGCTTTCCCCCTGCCCCCTCGCTAGCAGACCCTCCCCCCCTCTTGAGGATGTCCTTTTTGAATGGCCCCTAAGCATTAACACCGTTTTGAACTTCATAATTGCGGCTAAAAAATAATTTCAAGAAATAAAAAAGACAACAGTCTCGCAACTTATTTAATAAATTTAAATGAATTTGATACTTTTTAGTTCATCTTTTCAATTGCGATGAAAGACAGGCCACCCACGACCTTGCGGGCTCCCGGTAAAGTATGTCAGGGATATGTTTAACGAAATTGCGCTCAACCAAAGTAAGGCCAAAGGGTAGGATTTTTTAAAAAAGATAAATAGATAAAATAATATTCGTGGTAACACAAATGCAGGCCCGCGAAGGAGCATCCAACTCATTTTATCAACGTCGAGTAATACTGGCTGTTTTTTGGCCGCCATCTTTTCGTGGCATCAGGTCGGACGCCCTCATAATTTTATTTCTAACTCAAATGACATAATTAATGAGGTTTTTAAGATGCATTCAGCCATATCTTACTCCAGAGAATTTTTGGTATTTCAAAAATCTTAATGTGTTGAGTGATCAAAAAAAGTTTGAAAAAACCCCCAAAAAACAAAAAAGGAAACCATCATGGTGACATTTGCGGGGTAATAACTTTAGAAGGTAAAAGATATATGATTGGATTTTGATGGTACCTTATACAGGGCGGCCACAAAAACGGAGGAACATGTTTTCATAAATTCGTAATTTTTTTTTTTTAATCAAAGTAAATTCAATTTTGCACAAAATATGCAACAAACGTACGAACAAAACAGCTATTTCAATTTTTCTCAAAGTGTCCTCCATCCGCTGCAACAAACGCAATTGGGCAATTGACGAGTTACTATTTGATCAAGTTCATCCCGAGCGACCAGAATTCGGCGTCTTAACTCTTTGACATCACGAATCTTTTTTCGGTACACTTTTTGCACCAAATTCCCCCAGATAAACGGTATTTTCGGACTTGTGTTCCAGCAAGATGGTGCACCAGCACACACAGCTCGAGAAACTGTTCAACTTGTCCATTGATAAACTCCAGATTTTCTACCACCAACCCTTTGGCCACCTAATAGCCCCGATATGAAGTCCGTTGATTATACCATCTGGGGATTCGTGATGTCAAAGAGTTAAGACGCCGAATTCTGGCCTCTCAGGATGAACTTGATCAAACAGTAATCGACTAGTCAATTGCCCAATGACGCAAGCGTTGCAGCGGATGGAGGACACTTTGAGTACAAATTGAAATAGGTTTTTTGTTCGTACGTTTGTTGTCTATATATGTGGAAAATTAGATTTACTTTGATTAAAAAACAAAAATGTTACGAATTTATGAAAAATGTTTCTTTTTTTTTGTCCCCACCCTGTATAATTCGTAGACTAGCAAAAACTAAAGTTACACTGATAATAAAGTACATATTGGACATTTTTACTTTCATGCAACTCTAAAGTGGTAAATTAATTTTGCAGTAGTCAATATTTATGTAGTCGTAATGCTTCATTGGAACTTATTTGGACTGAGCATAATATATTTTGTGAAGATTTTTAAGCAGCTGCATTCATCAAGATTTTTTTTTCCTAGAGCAGGGTGTTCCTATAGAGTGAATGAAAGACCCCCGAAACACTTTCAGAATATACGAGGTCAAAATTATTTTCATAAAAAATATTTTTCGTTATTTACATGAGTATATAATTTGTGTTAACTCGTGACGCATCTCTATTCAACGTAGTGTAATATTACAAATATTTCAAGTTTCTTGTAAACATTTCTGTTAAAAATGTTTCAGCTAATTACGAAACGCATAAAAAGTAGAGAATTTTGATAAAATTTCAATCTTGGCTTTACGACTTTAATTTTATACCCTGTCCTCCACTGTTTCGTGCTTACTAGAACGACATTAGCACTTTATTCCGTGCAATTTTGTTATTAATTGCGTGTTACTGCGCTCGTACACATGTTCAGATAATGTACACTCTACACTCGATATTCATGTAGTTGTTATTTTTAATGTTACTCACTCTCAAATTTCAAGACACCCTAAAATGCCACCCTCCGATGACTCTGGTGATCTTTACTCGCATTCCTTCATATTTTATTAATGACTGCTTCTGTCATTGCAACCAACTGGGTTACATTTGAGAGGAAATTTAAGCAGCAACATTTATAATTATCAATATAAAGATCAATAAATGTAAAGGAAAACTGTTTTACTTTTCTAAAAAAGTAAAGCAGGCCATTTTCAACACATCTTAAACTAATACAATATAACTTGTAGTAAATACTGTTTACGCCCATGTCCACAAAATGTTTCGTTATCATTAGCATATACCTGCAATTTTAGGGTGAAATTTGTCAAACATGTACTAGAAAAATATCTAGCTACAGCGGAATTTTTTTTTTACGTGTTATGGCTTTGTGTGGAAATAATACAGAAAGAGAATAAATATAACAGTAATATTAGAAGAAAGCAGTTTAATTTATACAATCATGATTTCCAACATTATAGGAAATAAAAACACCCACGTGGTGTCGTCATGCTAACGTTGCTGTGAATCTAGTTCATTCGCAGATTCTGTTTAAGAAATTTACTTTCACAAACATTGTTTCCATTAGGAAAATGTGTATTATTCTACTCTATTCTGTGGTTAATTATATGATTTAAGTCATCAATGGATTGTCATCTACTGCATCTGCAATTGGCGTGGATAAAACAAAGAGACGAACTTTTGCCATATTTGCAATTAAGGCTATATCCTCGAAACTAATATCGATTTTAATTTGAAACCTTGGAAATTCTAACACATTTTTGATGTTTCTTGTATTTAGTAAAACTTATCCGTAACAAAGATGGAACTAGTAAAACAATTGCAGAAACTCGGACCTTTGATCGGTGCTCCAGAGAAATGTGTTCGTGAACTGAATCATCGTTCGTAAAGCGAAACAGCACATGTTGTTTTCAGACAGTGTAGACAGAGACGTTCGTAAACCTAGGTTCCACTGTATTTTGTTATAAATATATTCACAAATCAACTATTACTTCTTGAAAACTTATCTGGCACGTATCAATAGTTCCTGAATAACATTCCCTTAGCAACATTTGATACATAACACACACGCGTATCAAATGCAGATTTATGTTCATTATGATAACCTGATACAAGTTTTCCAACATTCAGAACGTGATCGTGTAAGCATTAAGTCATTCAGCATATTTCCTAGACAGATGTATTTCTTAATAAATCTGACATTTTGTCAGAATCGTGAATGGGAAATTTGCCAATTCAGCACACGTATCGAAGTTCTAACTTGGGTTGATGACCAGCTTGATAATCCAAAAACATTTGATTTGCTACTCACAATCTATCATTAACAAAAAAAACTAGAAATTTTGTGATATACATTTGTAATAATTTAAACACTCAATTTTAACAAAAAAACTGATTTGAAAAAAAAAAAAAAACGTTTCACACTAGAATGCTTATTCAGGTGCAGCTCAAGTCCAAACTAAATAAATAAAAATCGAAATAAATTTTCATTTCATGTTATTTTAATTTTTTTATCCTTATGACCAATTCTAACCTCTGCAAAAACGCTACAAATTCACGTTTCCCCTTTTTTCATATATGAAAAACTAGACAATTCATTATTCACTGAAATTTATTTGTTGTGGTCACCCATGTACCACATTTATGGTAGCATTTTTTTCATGCATTCCGTTACATGAACACGAATTTTAAAATTCTTCCATCCACTAAATTATCATAAATTTTAAATTCTACTTGAAATTTTACATACATTTTGTTACATGTACATGAATTTCAGAAATGGTTATGTCCAAGTTAATGGCTGCTGGTCATGTATGGTTTATTTATGCACCCTGGTTATATTCCCATTGCATAAAATCCATCAAAACGCAGAAAAAGCCATTGATTTTTCAAAAAATTGCGTTTATTAAGTGTATAAATCCGCTAAATTCCCCCCCCCCCCAAATTATTACAAAATTTTTAATATTTCTTGAAATTTTACGTACATTTCGTTACATGAATATGTACTTTAAAAATGGTTTTCTTTAAGTTAATGGCTACTAACCACGGTATAAGATCCATAAAATGGCGTTTATAAAGTCTATAAATTCTCCTAATTTTTCCATAAGTTTTGAATGCTTCTTGAACGATCATTTCCTCAGCTAGAAAAAATCTGAGAAGTAGTATGAAATTAAGAAAGTTTTCATTTCCTGAAAGCAGCAACGTCGTCGATACGATCAAACTGCGCAGGCCTAAAGTGCAAAGACTCTTCTGCTAAAAAGATTAAAAAAGTGTGGATGGAGTGAGGGAACCAATTGCAGGGGGTGAAGTCGGCCAGCCTGTGTCTGAGTTTTTAACTCGACACCGCACAAGCCATCAGTCAGTGACTATGAAGACTTCCGTGAGAGAGAAACTAGTGCTGCTCATTCTCTCCTCTATCCTGGCCTAAGATAGAGCACGTTGTGTATGGAGAGAGGAAAGACACCACCAAAACAACATCACTTTTTTTTGGGAATTAGCCGCACAATGAACTAACAGTATATAGTTTGTGAATGGTAGAAAAGTGATGCAACTCGGAATTAGTTCGGGATTTTTAAACTGAGGAAGAGGCGGTTAGGACGTGCGAATCATTATGGTGCACCATTTTCACCACATTCTTCCATCTTCTGGTCAATATTTTTGTATCCAAAGTGTGATTCGCTGCTGGCGTTACAAGATCTCCGCATAAAAAAGATTTTTCTATTCATCCTTCTTCAAAAATGGACCTGTTGTGCTTGAGGATATGCTGGCTGGCCGCGATTCTTCAAGGAGTTTTTGCAAAGCAGAATCCAACTCCATCCAGGAATGGTGTTAGTAATCTGGTGACCCAATCTGGGGCCCAGGGTCAACCCACGGCACCTTTAGGAGGGTATGTACCTTCTTGTGAATTATTTTACAAAAATATCAAGTACCTTGCTGTTCAAAGTCAAAGTTAGTAAAACATACTATCGTTCAATTTGACCTATACTGTCATCAGAAATGTCAAATGGTTGGGATAAAAGTCCATATCGTTAAATTTGTTACTTGTAGTGGTTTGTTGGCTCAATGGGCATCTAATAACTTTCTTAACTGAATTTCTGATAACTTAGTGGTTGTATCCCTAAGATGTTTGTTGTTGTGGAAAATCCAGATAATCCAAAGTAGTGATATCAGATGGTGCCATTTACTTATTGTGCTGAAATTATTCTGAAATTATGCAAAATAGTATTAAATAAGTTATTTTAGATGATACAAATATAACTTAAACTTGGAGAAAATTCATTTGGCGTCTCATATTCCCCAATATTAAAATTGGGTGACTTTATTACCTCTAAAAACACAGATTAAATCTATATAAAACTAAAAGAGTGTTGAAATGGGGGAAAATTGTTCCTAATTATACCAATTAGCACATGGACATGTAAAATTACAAGTTATGAGGTTCATTAATGACTAATAACGGGAAATTTACGACTTATAGTCACTTAAACCCGTCTATTAACTATGTTTAATATTTTAAAGGCATGCACGCTCTCGATGATCAGTGGGGGCATTTTTTTAAAATTTATGTAATAGCCAGGAAGTGTACATGTTACATTCTTTAATGAACCCGTTATGAGATCTATTCTTAGGTTAAAAACTGTTAGTTTTTTTTTTTTTTTTTTTTTTTGGAGAGTGCAATGTTTTTGTAGCTGTTGTACCTGACGTGAAAATTTGAAAAATGGCTTTTTTATTTTTCTTTGAATTGATGTTTCTTTTGCCTTGGGATTTTGGTAGTCCCACTTGGCATCGACTTGTGCATGTTTTCATTTCAGCCCAGCTTCCTGAAGTTTGTGCCAAAAAATTTCCCGATGTCCTTGTTTGATCAAGGCATTTTGGTTCCTGCCATACAGAGTTCACTTACTCGCTGTTTTAACCCATCTTAAATAGAGGCATTTATTTCGTGTTTATTTAGGATCACGTCCTTTTCTGTCGGTGCATAAAATCTTCTCAAATGTTATTTCGTTCATGACCCAGCTTTTTCATCCCATTCAACATTTCGTTCAAGAAAACATGCACAAATTGATACGTTAATTTTGAACGCTTGTCTGAACCACACAAATAACGCCATTATTTAACACCTTAGTTTTGTAATAAAAAATCCATGTAAACAGGTAACATGTTCCTCAAATCATATGGTTTTTAGTTCCTTTATAATAATGTCATCAATCATTTTCCAAATCTTTTTTAAAATCCAAAAAGCTTTGCTAATATGTTTTTAAGAACAGCTAGTCACTTGTGTAACAGTTACAATACAATTCTGGCAATATATACATGTTATATTTTGCGAAGGTTTTGGACATGAATTAGTGATTCCATCTGAATAATGATATTATAACAATATTCCAATATCTTTTTAGCAATGGCAACTGCAGACACCATAGGTTTCAATATTAAATCTTGAAGTTAAATTTATGTAAAAATCCTTGTATATTATCTTAATTATTATTCCTATTATGTGATGGTCAAATTTAAAGAGAAATCACAGCTCTATATACTATGTTAGCAATTTATTAATTGCTGTTGATATATCATAAAAATACAGTTTATGTTTATCAGATACAATTTCTTGCATATTAATGCAGTAGAGTATAGTAGTCATGAATTTAACCTAGTTATACTACTAGTATTTAATTTGCCATGTCTTGCTAAGCAACTGAGGCCGTTTGAGGATGTTGTTTCGTATTATTGCATAACGGAAAGCTTGACCCCTTGAATACTTATCGGTTTCTACATTTCGATAAGATATTATTAACGAGGCCAATTCTATTTTCACATTACTGTAGACTGGCAAGATAATACTTATATTCAATTAGCAAGACATCATCATCATCATTATCATCAACTGGTCATGCACAGTTTAAATTGGTTTTCCTTATTTTTATTTAGATTAGTGGCTCTGTTGATAGTAAACCCGTCATAAATGAAGTTGTTTAAAAGATTTTGCATGCATGATCCCCGATGAAATCTTAATTTTAATGAGAAACATTTTCATCGAAATAGGTTAAAGTACTCGTATCATCCAAAAAAATATACAGCTTTTTTAAAATCAATGTCTGGGATGTTTGACAGTACCTGTATGGAGTTTAATCAATTTTATAATGAAATTCCTAAAATATGTTAAATATACTATGCTCACACTTTAAAGTATATTTTGTAAAATGTTTGTAAAAACATTTGCATTGCAGCAAAAATGTGCTTTGTCTAAACAACAAATGGTCATATTGAATCAGAAATTTGTAATTATTTGTAAAAAACTTAAACAATTATTTGTGTACAAATATTTTTGAAAAATTTATAATGTTCAATGCGTTGAAAAAAATCAAAAAAACCTGATATATTGCTTTACAAGAGCGAGGCTAGTGACCCTGTGAATAGGAAATGCAAGTAGTACTTTTCCTTAAATATCTTGATTAAATATCGTGGATGTTGTGTTTCATTACCCACATTATTTCCGCCGTTAGAATACATCAATGGTGGTGAATCATGAATCGTTCGCACCCTGTACACATTTTTTACTGTTATTTAATGTATTGTGTTCTTGAAAGTTGATTCGTTTAACATTGAAACTTAAAACAGAGTTGTTCACAACTGGGAAACACATTAGGGCGTTTTTTTCTCTCACACGTCTCCCTTAAACATCTTTGTTTTTATTTATTTGTTGGTTAAATATTTTCAAAATTGAGTAGGTTTGGGTGTAACTGTAGGGCTACATTCTCAACGTCAAGTCATAACATCGTTGTTGGCGACACCAAATAGTGTCTCGTTGTGGAAGTGGGTCTAGTGTTAAGTTTCGACTCCACTTTAAAATAAACGCCCTCTAAATTTCCGTTACAACATATCTGGTAACCAAAAACTATGCAAAACGAGCTACTGTATGGCTCTAATATTAGGGTACTTGCTCACTATACTGGCTCATGGTCGCACTAAAAATATTCAAAATTCTCTAATGGTAATAAGATTAAACACAATTTTATACTGTATATAAGGGATTTATATATAAGCTGTTAATCCGGAATTTGTATAAATAATAATATTAATATAATATACACTTATCTATATTTTGTGTTAGCATTTTTACAAAATATTATCAAAATAATCAGCATACTGCAGAAATATTTAATGTCGTTTCTGGATGATGTTTAGAGGAAATTTCATTGTTTATGGCCGTCTGAACCTGCCGATTAAGCCGGAGTGTCGGATAAGAGAAGGCCAGTTTAAAAGGGTTTCTACTGTAATTGCATTTTTATTCTGTTTAGGCTATACGATTTGAGATTAACCATTAAAAGCACCGTATCTGGTGTTGTCCTATAACATTTGCAAACGTACTATACTGTATTTATGATCTAATGTTGATTATTTTAACAATGTGCTAGATTTATCTGCCATGGCTAAGCCCTTGTATAGAGCTTGAAAACGCCATCTCATTTGGCTATTAACCTTAAAATTAGCTTAACTTTATTATCAATTAAGGCTAATTCTTAATGGTCGAGTAAACAAGTTTGCAAAACCGTCCATAAGTGATTGACTTAAAAGTGAACATAAAATGTGTTGGAATTAAAAACGACCACCATATTTACTGTATATTATGAATGTGCACTTGTGGGGTTACTGCTAAAGTTCTTACCAGTGTACAGCTCGAATTACAGTTGTATCAAATTTAGAAAGTTAATAGCAGTACTAGAAATTTTTGTCGTAATGACTCGCTGTGTTAACATGGTAACGAACGGGTTACCTTATGCGGAAACACCCTTATGGATAAAAAACTAAACTAAATCCTAAAACTCTTCATTGCCTAAGACCTCCCCACACGAAGAAAATCTCATATTTCCAATATCCTTCATTTAAATTCAGCGCTTAAAATGTTTTATCAACGCACGCTTTGTGTGTCTTGATTTTTTTAATATTGCGTTATTTCACGCCGGAACTCGTTTTTTTATGAAAAAGGAAAGGGTATTTGCTTACATGATGGGTGGGTGATAAGTCCAACTTTCCCATACATAAAGTTAGTACGAAAGCGCATCTTAAAAGCACCACTTCAGAATAGTTTATAAAATGGACGGAGAAATGTATGAAAATGTGTTGACCGTTGAGAAATCTATAAAAATACAAGCATAAAGTTAGCGGTGAATTATTCTTTTGGGCACTCCTTGGACCAAACTTTTTATTCGCATATTGAAAGATTCCTGAAATGCAACAGCTGTATTTTTTTGCGTGGGTGGTAGTGGGGTAGCATGGAGGCAATGCCCTATGCATTTTATCACTAGTTATCTTAGTCACCCTTCCTTGTTTTACCCTCTAAAGTGCATAATATTCACGTTTCCAACTCGGTAAAAATGATGGGCCATATTAATAAAATGTTCAGAACATTGCAAATAAAAAATATTGAAAAGTACATTAAATTTGCTTTAGTTTCATAGACAGATGTGATGAATCGTGAGAATACTTTTAGACGTAGAAAACTTAAGAAAGATTCCTTAAAAAACTTTTGACAAATTTTAAAAATCAAATGTTTGGGGGTTTATACTCATGATTTGCACTGTCATTTCTCCAGTAAAAGGTATCTCCCATAACGTTATTGCCTTTTCCCCTATCCGTTCCCTTTTACTCAACCTGTTGTTTTTCTGGTTTCTCAATTTAATTAGGCATGGTTGCTTTTTGGAATTTCTCTTATTGTGTACGCATGGAGGAACTACATTTTTAAATACGTACATTTATTTCTTCTCACAGTTTTCCTTATTTATTGTTAGTAATGTCTGCCAGACCACCCTGCCCTCACAATACTTGAACTAGGGGATTTTTGAATGCCTTCCAGACACTAATGTGGCTAATCTTGAATATGGCTACTTTGCGTAAATTATAAAGTTGCTGCAGGGGTTGTTGTTAGTCACACGAGACACCAAATCAGTGGCAGCTTCACGATTCAGTTAAGGATTTACACAGGGTAATTTCATTGTCGTGAGAAAACAAGACGTTAACATTTTAAACATTTTTTAAGCAAATACGAGCGAATATGTAAACTGTATATCATAACGATAGGTATCTTCAAATAGGTGTCTGGAATGTCACAGACATTCCAAATATAAACTGCACGTGCATTCTGTTCCAAATTCTTTATTCTGATTTGAACAATTCTATTATACAGTGTTAATGGGTTTATGCTAACGCCAGTTTCCAGTCATATTATTGTTCATTCCTGGTTTGTTACATGGCGCAGTCGAAAAACTCATTGAAAGAAACTACAACACCACTTCTGTGACTTCAAGAGCTGTTTGAAGATAGCTGATATACGAAAAGTACGCCATAATAGCAGTACAACTATTGTGAACAAAATACATAATTGAAATCCTGTAATGAAAACTCACAATGGACTTTTAGGCTGTTATTAACACAACACACACGGATCGAACTATGCATGTGCATAAATTTAAGGGGGTTTCCCTTGATCCAATGTGATATACATGTAGAATGTTAAATAATGGAATATCTTTAAAAAAATACCAAGCGAAAATGTCTTAGCATATTGGGCGTTCTTTGACCCTCTGGTTTAACCCCTTACTATTAAATTTGAAACAACGTTTGGTGTGCATAACTATATGTATGATTAATATATATATATATATTGTTTGTGTAAAATGCAGTATATGCAGTAGTATTCAGCATAACTGATAATATGATCCACTACTTTGTATGTCAGTGAGTATACGAGAATACCAAAAACACAAGAAAACCCCAGAAAAAGAAATTCCACATTTTGAGGAAAGTTAAATCAGTGAAAATAAACAATGTAAAATAAACACATTTGCATTTATTCTCTGTTTGGTAAGCTATGTAGTTTAATGTATTCGCAGTCTCTTTACAATGCCCAGTCATGTTTTCATGCACTTTGGAAGTCTGGGAATGCTATATTTGAATAATGTGTATTCAAATTCATGGTTCCTATTCCTACGAGCGTTTAAAATATAATAGATAATTGAATCGAGGAATTTATGTAGATGCCTGTTTGTAAGCCGAATTGTATAAATTGCAATGCTGCCACCTAGCAACGTAAGTGGAATGCGGAAATAAGTAACAGGGTCCTTCAAAACGGGATGTTAACAAGCTGTCGATAAGTTTTAAGGTTTGTAAACTGGGTTTGTTTGATTTAGAAATCGAACGACGTTCCACTTCAATGTTAAATACAGTATTTTCTAAACATCTGTCATGGACAGCCTTAAGACGACCTCAAGTTTAAAGGACAAACGAAACATTTTATATAGCATAGTTTCAAAAATCCAGGATATTAAAAATAGTTGGAAGTTTATTAGCTGCATTTGTTATGCCTCTTTCAAAATGTTATTCAATAAAATACATATTTGTAATGAAACTGAATTAATGCCAATAGAGAAAAAAGTTTTCTCTAATAAGAAAAGAGTCGAAAAAAGCTAATCAAAATGTATTTGATTTAGTATACGCATATAATTAACTTTGTTATTTTAATTTGTTTTATTCGTTAAAATCCTTGATGATAGTTGGGTATACTCATAGTAGGTTATGAACGAGAGTATGTACGAGGTTAGTTTGTACGAGACAGACATAATATTGGAGTTAATGAACCGCATATATTACATTTAATTGGTGCATATTGCCCCAGAAATGTTCAAACTTTGATCTAATGAAAGGAACATACAGTATCATTTTTAAAAGTCGGTAGACGCTGTTTTAGTTCTGGTGGTGAGTGACGATTGATTACAGTCTCGACATCGGTAGTTTGTTTTCTTGAACAAAAAACATGGCAAGATGAGTCTGGATTGATGACAACTTCAAAGTGTTTTCTCCGGGAGTAAAAGATTTTGAAAGTAACGTAGAAACAACACAAATGCAACATTTTCCTATTTATAGTTCATGCCACCATGATCAGGGGTCAGTACTAAAATTTGACAGGGAGTGTGTCTATGTTTAGAAATGGGCCTGTTAACACACATTATATGAACTTTACAACAAAAAAAAGATTTACTGCGTATAGTAATCCATCGTGCTTTTCCACAGACGCCATATAATGTAAAGCTGCATGTGTGCTGTTTTCCCAATTATGTGTCACCCACCATCTTGTGGGTAACTTATAACCGAAACTACCATAAATATACGTATATGCCTACCAGGCGTGAATCTATAAGATTTTTTTTATAAAAGGAATTTTCTGGAAATGCCATTGAAGTGCATATGGCAGTCTTTGAGTAATTTAATTAAGTTTCTGAATACAGTTCTGCTACATGTTATCTTTTCAACTTTAACTTTTAAGAGATGTTGTGGATACTTGTGTTTGACTAACCCTTTTCAGCATTTGTATCTTTAAATGAGATCCCGAGTAAACACAGTTTAAAGGGATGGCCCTAAATAAGTTGCCTAAGTGTAAGTTCATAAACATGTTCATTCATTTACAATACACGTATTATTTTTGATTGCTCGTATTTTGTTTAGACCAAACGTGTGTGGTTCTCGTCACAGAAGCTATTGTTGCCCAGGATGGACAATGCGACCCGGAAGTGCTCTTTGTATAATACGTATGTCCTTTTATTAATAGTATAATGTCACTGAGGCTCACATTAATATCCCATAGTTAAAGCTTTGTTGTATGGAATGTTAGTTGACTCTTATTCATAAATCACAATATAATAACTTATGAATATTTTTCCACAAATGTAGCTATTTGTACGAGGCATTGCGGCGGAGGTGGAAGATGCATCCGTCCTAACTATTGTTTGTGTGATGGAGGTAGTATGTCTCCATCTTGTGATACTTCATGTGAGTCGATTTATAAAATACAATATTCCTCACTTGAACGTTTTTCTGCAATCCAGTCTGTATTTAAGTGACTTGCATTGTTTTAAGACGCTAGTTTCTCAAACTTACATAAAAGCTAAGAATTTTTAAAATATTTCCCTGAAATGTTTTTATGTGAAACGTGTGATTGTTAATTTTATAAAGTTTTTCCTATATGCAGTTTTTGGATCTTACATTTTCCAAATATATATTAAATACAATAAAGATGAACTTTCGATGCTACAATTGTAGTTTCAATTGGAAATGTGACTGGTTTATGCATCTTTCTTTTAGATAAATTATAATAATATGAATCAAGAAACACATGTTTGTGATATCAAAGATTCCGCATTGCAAATAAACGATCTTTGAAAGATTTATAAGTTTTAAAACATTTTGCACAAGTTCAGTAACTCATGAAAAAAACCCAATATTTCAACACTATTTCAGCACCATCATCACCCTCAGATCCTGGCGCCTGCGGTGCTACTTGTTTAAATGGGGGCACATGTGTGGGTCAAAAATGTGTTTGCAGGCCGGGGTTCACGGGCCAGTACTGCGGGGAACGTAAGCATTGCACTTTGTTTATTTGTCAATAATATTCGGAAATACTAGTAACATCCACGAGGTTAGAAAAGGTCGTCTTTGTTTAAACTTTACAAGGTGCATTTTAATTCTATCTTGTTACATCCCTTCCTTCCGACATGTTTACTGTATATCAATTTTTAAATACATGTGTACGTAAAACAGGAAGCGGACAGATGATTGTAATTGGTTCCCTCCTTATAAACTCATAAATCAACTTGTTTGAAAAATTGAAAATGTCTCGAAAGTAGTTGACATTCTTCAACTTCATAACTTCATGAATGAATTGACGCGTGGGCCGTTATTTATGTTAATTAATATATTAAATAAAAGTTTTTTGTATGGTGTGAAATGTAGGAAGACCTTCAATAACTTCTTGACATATCCATTTTGAATAATTTTTATCTTAGTATGCAATGTTTTAAAACTTTTTTTTTTGGTGTGCATTTTATGAAGCTATTTGCAGGGAAGGCTGTAACAATGGCGGAAGATGCATAGGACCTGATAGATGTGCTTGCGTGTATGGCTTTACCGGAAGAAGATGTGAAGCTGGTATGACATGTGTAAATTAGCACAACTGATGGTTACGTAGATAACAGGAAAAGTCAGCCAAAAATATGTGAAATATTTGGGTAGAAAACAATGATGACATTGCAAAATTCTTAATTGGATTTTAAGAAAACATGGTGTCGACAGTGAGTAAATTGAAAAGTTATAAGAAAAATCAAGAAAGTCGCAAATCTTTTCCTCGTTATAACTGGAAGTATATAGTAAGTGTAAAATGTAGCATAAGAATAATAATTTAAAATTCATAAAAAATAATAGATGACATCGAAGTGGTATGGCCTCCTAGGGCTGTCCAGCCAGTCCAGACACTGTTTTGAAAGTATTTGAGCATGTTTAACAATCGCATTTTACCAAATTTAGTCTTCTAATACTTTTTCACATTAACTGTCAGAGGAGAACTTCAACTTTTATAACAACTTGTGAGAATCCCACTTACTGTCATGATATTTCTGTTTGTAGATTACAGGACTGGGCCCTGTTACCGAAAAGTACGCAATAACATGTGTGAGGGCCAGTTACAGGGTGTGGTATGCACGAAACAGTTGTGCTGTGCCACCATTGGCAAGGCCTGGGGACATCCGTGTGAACATTGCCCCACAAAATTGGAATGTGATCGTGGATATATTAAAAACATCCATAGCAGCCAATGTCAAGGTTTTAAACATAAACTAGCAATGGATTTAGCGTGAAAAAGAAGTGAAAAAGTTATTTTTGCTAAGCTATTTGTATTGCTTGATTAGATATCGACGAATGCGAAGCTGTGCCAGGGGTTTGTCAAGGAGGAGAGTGTATCAATTCCGTAGGATCATTCCAGTGTTCATGTTTGCCAGGTTTTAAAATGAATGATGAACGTGGTGGATGCGAAGGTGAGTTACGATGACATTAATTAGGTGTTTCATATCCTTAATGACAGCCTCAATAACTTTTAAATGAAATGGTCGATATCATTGCCGTATATATGGGGGAGCCCTCTCCCCGACCCCGAAATCTGAGAAATTTTTCAATTTTCAAACAGAATCAGCAAAACATAAAAGGGAAATTGCACTTTTGCATTAAAAGTATGATTTCTCGCTCTAGAAATTCAATGTTTTTGCATTAAAATAGCGATTTTAAGGTAAAAACGCAATTATTTGGTATTAAAAGTGCAATTTTTCTTAGATAAGAATACATTTTTTTGCAGTAAAAGTTCGATATTTCTGTTTTAGAAAGACAATCATTCTGCATTGAAAATGCGTTTCTTAGGTAAAAGTGCGATCTTTCTTAGGTCAAAATGTATATATTTTTTTGCAGTAAAGTGCACTTTTTGTAAGGGGACTCTATCCCCTCTCCCTCCCCCCTTCATCCCCAAATGCGATGACAAATACGGCCTTGGTAGATCTACTGTATTCGTTTAATGTTATACTTATCAATTACAAATAAGTGATATTATTATGCCACACATATAAAATCAAATTTAAATAAAAAGAGATTCTCTTTGGTGATGTTAGTATTTAAATGGCCGTTAATCGTTAATAAATGCATGAAAATGTCGACTATTTCTACCTGAAATAATGGATGGTGTGGAAATATCTAAGGTACCATTATATTGAAATGTGAAAACTACACTTCCAATATTCGTGTACATTATTAGCAATTAGTCATGTCTATGACAAATTGTTTTTTTGTTAATTTTCAGACGTTAATGAATGTGAAGCAATTTATGGAGTATGTGCCAATGGTAAATGTGTCAATACAGAAGGTGACTATTTCTGTACATGTGATTCGGGCTTCATTCCATCTCAAACTCGGAAATCTTGTATCGGTAAGATGAAAGTTAAGATGTGTTAACGAGTATTTCTTTTAAAATGATTTGCTGAGTTTGATTAAATTTTAAAAATTTCGATAAAATATTGTATTTAATATGGTGTATTCTATGCAATATAATTAAAAACCACTTCCTGAAATATGTATTTTTTATTTAATATCATGTAGATGCTCGTCGTGGAAACTGTTTTACATCTGTAATAAATGGAGATTGCAGAAATGCGTTAAATGATCCAATTACCTTCATGGAATGTTGCTGTGGAATAAATATGGGAAAGGGTTGGGGTGGACCTCCTTGTCAGCTTTGCCCTGTACCAGGGACCGGTAGGTGCGATGCACTTTTTGTAAAGTTAACAAATTATGCACGAAATGGGAAAAAAATGATAAATAAATAAGGAAACGTGAAAACAAAAAAATTAGGAAGTACGACATGAATCAAAATTTGTATAAAAGGTGGCACTCAACACTTCACCTAAAAATTACAATGGGATAAGTGAAGGACTAACAACATTAAATGCATTTATCTCAGTTAGTGCCAACACATGCTTTACAGTATTAATTAATCCTTCTCACGAACACCTCTATCTCTATTATGTAGGGCTGTTAAGCTCTTTCTTTTTTGAATATGCACGTTCACGTTGTCATGTTTAAGGCCTTTACCAAAAATATATTAAAAGGAAATTTAAATTGGGTTAAGAAAACAAGCAGGAGTTGCTGATAATTCTATTTCAATTAGATATTCATAAAAGAGTATTTTTTCTTTATTCCACTATAAATAAGATCTGTACGAAGGTTATGTATGTTTGTCAGTTTTCATGTCTTAAAATTGTTAATGAATTGGTTTAAAACGTGGAATAAAAGCAATCGTGAAACTGGGATTTTAAAATCTTGAACCTAAACATTGTGTTTGAATTTGTACTTCTTTGAAGACAACAAGTTGTACTTATGACAGTTGATTTAAAATAATGTTCTCAAACAACCTAAATATTGTTTTTATGGGATTTCTCAATGTAAAATTGAGAACAACTTGTTAACACATTATTTAATATGGTTAGACTCTTACAAACGGACTTGCGAAGATGCCCATACAGGACCAGGACCAGGAACAGCATTAAGCGTCAATGAATGTGCCCTAAATCCAGCATTGTGTGAAAATGGTCACTGTATCGATTTACAGCTTGGATATCATTGTGCTTGTAATGCCGGCTATCAAGGGGAATACGAATGCACAGGTGAGGTTAAAAGGATTTCTAATTTAATTTCACCATTATCGATAATTAATGATTATTTAATTATGATTAGATATTGACGAATGCAGTTTACCTGGTTATTGTTATGGAGGACGTTGTATTAACACGAAGGGCTCCTTTGATTGCATTTGTAAAGATGGGTTCGTTTTGTCAGCCGACAAAAAAAGTTGTGTTGGTAAGTGCATTTGTCAAAACTTAACTATATAATATTTAATTTAATTTTAAAGTAAAAAAATGTAGAATTTTCTGAGAACATGATGCCAAAATTGTATTGAATTGGCCAGTAATTGTTAATTAAAAATGTACATGTTTGTATTGAAACGAATTAAATGCTTTATCGTGAATATTTACTGTTTATGCTGAATATTTAGTGAATTAAATTTATTTCAAAGACAGGGATGAATGTCAAGTGACTGGAATGTGCACCAATGGTGTTTGCACCAATATGGATGGCTCCTTCTTATGTAAATGCAATCCAGGTTTCGTACTATCGCCAACTGGACACTCCTGTGTTGGTACGCTTCTATATGAATAATATAACTGGAATTGTAATCGTGAGCATGATCAAAGTTTTTCGTTAATCTAAAAATACTTCTGGAAATTTCAGATATCAATGAGTGTTCAGAAAATGCTCGAATTTGCCTCAATGGAAGATGCGATAATGTTCCTGGAAGCTATCGTTGCATTTGTAATCCTGGTTTCCAGTTGTCACCAGATAAAAGTTTTTGCGTTGGTAAGTCTGAAAAACTCAATTATAATTTTAACACGATAACTATCCGAAATTAATCTTTAAAAATCTTACTTTAGATTATGACGAATGCCAACAAACTGGAATGTGTACTCATGGACAATGTATAAACATGGATGGTAGTTTTAAATGTCTTTGCGATGCTGGCTACATGTTGTCGTCCGATGGCCACATTTGTATAGGTAACTACGATTTAAATTGATGTTTAATGTATATATTAAATGTATACCAGAACAATTTGTTATCCTTTTTTAAATAAAGATACGAACGAGTGCGAGCATACACCTGGGATTTGCATCAATGGTCGATGTCAAAACACCCGTGGAAGTTTCAAGTGCGAATGTGCAGAAGGCCAGACTTTAGGACCAGATGGAAAAATTTGTTTAGGTAAAACGTGTACTATTTTATCCCGTTTTGATAAATTTTATTAAAGTGTTTCGCAACTTTAAGTGGACTATTTCAAACGCGTTTTAGATTCCAAAAAAGAATATTGCTACAGTCAATATCAAAACGGCCAATGTTTTAATCCTTCACATATCCTGATAACACGCTCCTGTTGTTGTTGTTCCGCTAACCCTGGACAATTATATGGTTTCGGGACACCTTGTACAAAGTGTCCCGAACCAGGTACAGCTGCCTTTGATAAGCTTTGCCTTCATGGCAATGGAAGGATGCCTGATGGAGCAGGTTGATTACTTTCAAATATTCATATTTCAAACGGAATGTCATAAGGAATTTTATATATTAATTTTGATTTTGTTTAGATATCAATGAGTGTAGTATCCACCCAAACATCTGCCAGAATGGGGCATGTGAAAATTTAATAGGTTCCTACCGATGCATCTGTAATCCTGGATTTCTAGTGGATACTACGGGAAAGATTTGCTCCGGTTGGTTATCCAAAATTTAAACAATTTTTTATTTCCTTCTCAGTTGTCTGAAATAAAACATTGTATTTAAACTGCATTGTTTAGATATCAATGAATGTGCTATAAATGCACTATTGTGTGAAAATGGACAATGTCGTAACACTCCTGGCAGCTACCAATGCATTTGCCCAACCGGATTTCGACTTAACGCACATACGCAAGTTTGTGAAGGTATTGTTTAATTATGCTAATAATGGTGCTATTGAATTTAACCCAAAACTGTATTTGTACCAAACGCATACTAATTAAAATATTCAATTTGGACATTAGATATTGACGAATGCACAGAATCTGGAAGTTCAATTTGCGTAGGTGGCACTTGCCTAAATGTCCAAGGAAGCTTTAGGTGTGATTGTGACCCTGGGACAGTACTGGATTCTTCGGGACGTGTCTGTCGTGGTAGGAAAAAATATTCAAGTTTTAATTTAATTTTTTTTTAAACTATACCTCGCTTTACGACCTAGATACGTTTCAGAAAACTTTGCCATAAAACAAATAACCGTATAACAAATCAATTCTTTCTGCATTGTGATATTCATTTGTTTACTTTTTTAAACGAAGTGAAACCCATAAGTTGTTTAACTGTTAGCCAAATCCGAACTTGTTTATGCAAATTGGGGTAACTTTTTTGTGTGGTCACTTTCTTTAAATGCAGCATTTTGTTTGGACTTATAACGAAACATTGTGGGCCGTAAATCGAAAAAGGGCCATAATTAAAAAACGCCGGTTTAGCGAAAGTGATGTTTCTGATGTTGTTTTTTCGATATGCATCAAATTTATATTCTGTGCTCATTTGATTTTTCAAAAATATAAGAAAATTTACAACTAATTAAATTCCTCTAAAAATGGCATTTCCAATATCATATAACGGCGTTAACGGCCCAACCTGATAATATACACAAATTTCATTTCAGTGGCACAAAAGGGGACAATTTTGTTAGTAATAATATAACAAACATTATTTCAATGACTTAAGGATGAAATTTTCTTTGGTTTATAAAATATCATGCCGTATATCAGATATTTATGAATATTTCCCATACATTTCGAAACATATAATCTAAAATTACTGTAAAATAAACTAGCATCTTTTTGAAGATGGAGTAGACAGCTGATAATACAACTAAACTTTCGTTATATTTTTGCTCTATAAAGATGATCGAAAAGGATCTTGTTGGACGAAAATCAGAGATGGCCGCTGCGAAGATAATATTCCACGTCCAACATTGAAATCTGAGTGTTGTGGTTCAATTGGTTTGGCTTGGGGTAGTCCTTGCGAGCTTTGTACCAATGCAAGTACGTGCTTTAATTTTCAATATTGCAAACAGTCCCCAAAGTAGCACAAGTTCTCTAAAAATTTGTTTTTCAGCTCTTAGATGTCCAAAAGGCCACGCTATGATTGATGGAATGCAGTGTGAAGGTAATAAAATTTCATTCTGTCATAATGTTTACATTTTCTTTTAATTTGTATTAATTAGTACCATAACTGTTCTTTCCAGATATCAACGAATGCGAAATTTTCCCTGACGTTTGCAAAGGCGGTGGTTATTGTATAAATACTTTGGGTTCGTTTGAATGCAGTTGTCCTCCTGGGATGACTTTAGATAGCTCTCGAGTACGATGTGTTGGTAAGTTTAAAGTACATTTTGTGTAAATATTTCACACCGTATTTCAGATTTCAAACCATTACTATTTTATTTTTAACAGATTTGCGAGAAGAACCTTGCTACCTAAAGTATGAACACGGTCAGTGTCATAATCCATTACCTGGTCAATACAAAAGAACAGTATGCTGCTGCTCTATTGGGTCTGCGTGGGGAGTACCTTGTACCTCATGTCCAAAAACTGGAACCGGTATGTTACTATCTATATTTGGTTTTATATAATATAAAACGAAATATTTTCTCCATAAATAACCAAAATATACAAATCTACAGATGAATATGAGGCGCTTTGCATCCGTGGACCAGAAGGCCCAGATAAGCCGAATCTTCCTATCAAAGGTACTGGAGAACTTTAAAAATCTAGCATTGTTACTGTTCTTTGAATAAGGTACGCAAATATGTCATATAATGAGGTATTTTTGTCTATCTTTATGCAGATATTAACGAGTGTGTCACTTTCCCCGGAATTTGTCTAAACGGAAGATGTAAAAACACAATCGGCAGTTTTGTCTGCCAGTGTAATCCTGGTTTTGCTCCGGATGATTTTGGAGTCAATTGCACTGGCAAGTATTTTATTAAAAATTATATTTTAAGTTAGTTCAGTGTGAAAAGAAGATTTTTATGTATTTTTTTTAAATTTCTAGATATTGACGAATGTAGCATTACTAGTAATGTGTGTGGACCTGGTCACTGCCGAAATATTCCCGGATCATTTGCTTGCGATTGTGATGAAGGATATGAGAGTATGCCTCTGATGCCTCAGTGCATGGGTAAGTTGTTGACAAGTTGTTAAATAGTTGAAAAGTTTGCTAATTTCAATATAGCGTCGTGTACTAATTTCTACGAATATTTAATTATTTCCTTGTTATTTACGCTTTTCAGATGTGAATGAGTGTATTAGTTTACCTGGAAATTGTCGAGGAGGAACTTGCATTAATACCCCTGGTAGTTTTCACTGTGATTGCCCTACGGGACACGAGCTAGCTCCCAATGGCCTTTCCTGCAAAGGTTTTAATATTTTTTATATTCAATTTAACGTTTATAATTTTTTGTCAATAGGAATGTGGTCCGAAACGGTGTATACACGTTTACGCGTATCAGCTGATGCATTTTCGTAATGAAATTTTCAGATATTGATGAATGTACGAGAACCAGCAGCATTTGCACCAATGGCATTTGTGAAAATCTCATGGGAACGTATCAATGCATTTGCAACGAAGGATATAAACAGACAGACTTGAAAAGCAGCTGTGAAGGTTAGTTAAAGCGCCGTTTACTAATGCAATTTGAAATTAGATTAAAAAATGAAACAAACATGGGCAATCACGCAATACACCGGTATATTGTGTGATTGCCAACCATCGTTGTTAAAAAATTACATTTTTTGTCTGTATTGTAGATATTGATGAATGTTTGATCAGAAATGGTGGATGTGAACACGATTGCATTAATACACCAGGAAGTTTCACTTGTGCATGCTCCCCTGGTTACATGTTGTTAAAAGATGGAATTTCCTGTGGAGGTTCGTACACGGACTAGGCTTTTGAATCTATCGTCAATATTTCTGTTTCTAAATTGTATTATTATCTTCATTTTCAAGACATTGACGAGTGCGTTGTGGACCCCAGTATTTGCAACGGTGGCCAATGCACCAATTATCCAGGCACGCATGGCTGCTACTGTACTGGAGGACTGGTGCTGACATCGGATAGAAGGGGATGTTTAGGTTTGCCTGTTTGTGTTTCTTTGAATGAACGAATGTTGTTGTCCAACGATTCGCCTATATACTAATATTATGCGGGGACGTTATTACTTGTAGATGTGGACGAATGCACCCTCAATCCCAATTTATGTATGAATGGCCAGTGTGAGAACAATGTTGGCTCCTTCGGTTGCAAATGCGAAGATGGCTACTCTGTAAAAACTGAGACACCTGGTTGTACAGGTTTGTATTTATAATAAATTAATATCGTCTGAAATTAAAATTGTATATAAAGACTCAATCTGGTTTATTTTCCACTAAATAATGCATTTAGTGTTGCAAAAATCCGTCCCTAAATATCTTGCATTTCATTCAATGGCATTTCAATAAAACTAAAATCACTTTTTTGTAGATGATGATGAATGTGAGCTTGGAACCCACTTATGCGATCCAAATGCTGATTGTTTCAACAATTTGGGTTCGTTTCAATGTCGCTGTAAACAGGGTTTTTCGGGAGATGGCTTAACGTGCAAAGGTAAGTTTGTTTTTGAATAAAATGGGAAGTTATACCTTTAAATATTGTACAATTTAAAATATAAGTATTAGTAAAAATAATTGGGCTTTGGTAATGTTTTGTAATATACTTGCAGTAATAATTCAACATTTCTTCAGAGTATTTTAATTGAAAATGTTGCCCAATAGAACCAGTGATATTTGTATTACTGTTGATAAAACACAATTTCGAGTATTATTGGGAGATTGTACCTAAGTTGCAGTGTTTAAATGACACTATGAAATACACCCATACCTCGCTTTACGGCCTAGATACGTTCCGGAATTGTTGGCCGTAAAGCGAAAAGCCGTAAATCGAATCAACTACTTTGATACAAAAAAAATGCTGACAAACAACATTTTTTGGCCGGATAACGAACCATTGGGGCTGTAAATCGAAAAAGTGGCATAATTATAAAAGGTCGTTATAGCGAAATGGCGTATAAAGAGCGGTCGTATAGCGAGGTATAGGTGTAATAGAATTTATTACAAAATGAATAATTTTAATCTTAAATCTGTAGATATCAACGAATGCCTCGTGAATAATGGTGGATGTACTCAAGATGCCGCTTGCATTAATGCTGATGGATCATTTGAATGTGTTTGCGATACCGGCTTTACTGGCGATGGATTTCAGTGTGTTGGTAAGCACAATTTTGCATAAAATGGCACAACTCCGATCACACCTCCGATCAGCAAACATGTCGTTTTTATATAGATACGGATGAGTGCAGTCGCGATCCAGGCTTGTGCGAGAATGGACAGTGTTTAAATTTCCCCGGTGGTTACAGGTGTGAATGTGATATGGGCTTCACGGAAGACGTTGAAAAAAGAATTTGTGTCGGTAAGCGACATTTCAGTAACATTCTTTGTGCTTCAAGCGTTCCCTAAGTGTTCAGTTGTTTAGAATTTTGTGTTTCCCTTTGATTTCAAAAAGATATCAACGAATGTGAAATGTTTCACAATATTTGCGTATTTGGCCGATGTGAAAATATATATGGGATGTTTAGGTGCAATTGTGAGGATGGATTTCAAATTGACGAGACCGGCGGTAATTGCACAGGTAAGTGAAGTGTCATATTACCTTGTTGTTAGTGTTTTTATTGGTAAAGTCTTGTGAAGTCTTTATTATTATTATTCAAATATAGATATCGATGAATGTAAAAATCCACAAATTTGTCAATATGGCACTTGCATCAATAAACTTGGCTCTTACATCTGTCAATGTCCTCCATTTTATGAACTGAGTCCAGATGGCACTGGATGTGTGGGTATGAAAACAATTTCATAATGGTTTCTCATTTATCTTATAATTGTAAGAACAAATTTAGTTAAATTAAAATATGCGTTATTTCAGATAAGCGAGTTGGGAATTGTTTTGCCGAAGTCACGGGTGTGTACAATGGCCGTGGCTATTGTAACAAGGAAATTGCCCAAGGGGTCAACCGAGCATCTTGTTGTTGCACCGTTGGGGCAGCTTGGGGACCACGATGTGAGATCTGTCCAAAGAAAGACTCTAGTAAATAAAATTAGAAATATTTATGCAAAAATCGCCAGTGTATCGTCACCGTATATTTACTTCTTTTTATTCTTTCAGGTGAATATAAAATCTTGTGCCCTGGTGGTCCAGGATTTAAGCCAAACAATAAAACGTTTGCATTGGAAGGTATGGAATAATATGTTATGATTTAAAATAATAAATGGCGTTTATTGCTGATCAGCACCCCTGGTGGCGTATGGCTCGTTTTAATATATTTCCAACATTGGCTGTTCTCGTCCGCTCCAGAAGCGGCCATTTTTTTCTATGAAGGTTAAAATGATCTCGTCTGACCATGTGTGTAAAAGTCACTCTTACGCTACAAGGGGGTGCTGATTCCGAATAAGGCCCTATTAATTTGTGTCTTGTTACTCTTTCCCATCATAACCAGATTGATAAATTTGACTGGTGTGTATGAATCGCAATAAATACTTCAAATCTGAATTATTTATCAGCGTATTTATGTTGTGGATCACTTTAATTTGTTTTATAATGATTACAGACATAGAAGAGTGTATTGAATTACCCGGTATCTGCGAAGGAGGTCGTTGTTCAAGTACCTTTGGAAGTTTTATGTGCATTTGTCCAGAAGGTTATGCTCTGGATAGCACAAAACGAAGATGTGTTGGTATACAATTTCTGCAGTTTCATTTTTTTCTTCAATGGTTTCCTGATCGGCAGTGGCGGCACTAGGGTTGGTGTCACCCGGTGCGGTAACTCATGGTGTCACCCCCCTCACGACACCCCATAGTA
>JAQGBW010000919.1:0-31861 GCA_034698625.1 Julus scanicus | reverse complement strand
TTTAATTTCTTTTAAATGTCTTGGCTTGATTAAAAAAGTATGATCAGGGTACTAATTCTGTGTGAAGATCGGTGGAAGGGGGGGGGGGGAGGCATCTTTATATTACTAAGTTACTATCCACTCGGGCTGAGCGTGTGGTGCCGGCCCTGTTTGCAGCCAGGACCAGCACTACCATGGACGAACTATAAGGTGCCACCCAGTGTTGGGCAGTAATTGAGTACATTGATGTATTTGAGGAGCGAGTAAAATATATTACTGAGTACAAAAAGTACAAAAAAATTTACTCCAAATGTATTCAAAACGTAGTACAATGCACTCGATTACAATGGGTGATTACAAATATCCTCGAGTCGAGTATTCATGTAATCTAAAACTATGACTACTAAAGTAATCTGAAGTTGAGTACAATGTAGAAATCTAGTACGAGTAGAAATACTGTTGAGTAAGTACTTTTGAGTAACGAAAATGAATACTTGAAATGACGGTTATCCTAAACGCTAATACGAATGCGTGCCCTTCGACATTCTAACCAATTGGTATCCTCATTTTTACATTTCTACGAGATCCTTTTCTTATTGAATGCTTCTTTTTTCCCTTTCATCATTTATTTATTTTGTGTTCTCATGTTCATTTCCAATTTTTAAAATTGTAATTATTTCTGCTTGTAATAAAAACTGCGGTGTTTGAGTTTCCTGAACAATACTTAGCAATCCGCCTTACTCGTAATCAGTAATCATCGTACGAGTACTGATTACTGGTTACAATTCTATATCCATACTAAGGAGTATGATTCCACAATTACTCGTGCTTCGGCACATGAGTACATGTGTATATTTATCCAAGTTTGATTACTCATTTCATATGACTACTGATTACATGTACTCTACTTAACTATAGAGTATGATTCCATCACTGGTACCACCTATATAGAGTCCACACCTGCGAGCAAGCCGCATATACATAGTTTAAGTTGAACAACATAGAGTGCCTATGTCCTTGTGATAAAATTTGCTTCTAATCAGCGATCAACACGATGTAAACTATATACAGCTGCCCAGGAAATTCAAAGAAGTGCAAGGTGTTAGGAGGTGGCCGCCTGCATGTCCCACATTGCAATTAGCGTGCCTAAACCAAATGATATGCTTCCAAAAAAAACATAGACTTAATTAATTAGCAACAAGGGTTGGACAGTGGACTACATGCAATTCCCAGCAGAATTTTAGGATTATTTTCAAAATAATATTTTAAAAAATCGCAGATGTTGGCATGAAATACGAATGCGTTTCCTTTGGAATACATTTGCAAGTGAAATGCACTTCACAAATGGAGTGCTCAACCAACCAATTCGTCATCGTGTATCATATCTGCACCCAATTAAGCTCATATGGTTCCACTAACATGTTTACTATGTAATACAACTTCAACTTATTCAATTCGTAATAACAGTTTGGAAATCTAACTGAAACTGTTATCGATTCTATTTGCAGTCAAATTCGGTTCTTTGCAGATATTTTCAATAAACTTTCAAAACACAAAACCCCGAAGCTGGTTATGGCTGCATTTACTATACCGAGAAACATCCTCCAAAGTTCACATTTAGAAATACAAATTAGTATACGTGTATAACAAACACATATGTACAAATGCAAACGACTGCATTATGAGTCTTTATAGCATTCCACTTTTGTGGAACATAAAATTGCATCTCTGAATTAATTGCTCAAACACAAGTAATCGAGCATTTCAAGGAATAAAGGGGAACACCTAACCTGACTAACCTAACCTAACCCAACTCATTCTACGTCCCATTCCCGCATGGACGTAGCAAAAATATTTTAAGTTCCATTCTAACCTCCCATATAGCCCGCACATCGACCATATGGCAATGGGACCTAACCTAACCTAGCCTAACCTGACCTGACCTAACCTAACCTAACCTGACCTAACCTGACCAAAAACCTGACCAAACCTGACCAAACCTAACCTGACCAAACCTAACCTGACCAAACCTGACCAAACCTAACCTGACCTAACCTAACCTGACCTGACCAAACCTAACCTAACCTAACCTGACCAAACCTGACCAAACCTAACCTGACCAAACCTAACCTGACCTAACCTAACCTAACCTGACCAAACCTGACCAAACCTAACCTGACCTAACCTAACCTGACCAAACCTAACCTAACCTAACCTGACCAAACCTAACCTGACCAAACCTAACCTAACCAAACCTGACCAAACCTAACCGGACCAAACCTGACCAAACCTAACCAAACCTAACCTGACCAAACCTAACCGGACCAAACCTAACCTGGCCAAACCTAACCGGACCAAACCTAACCTAACCTGACCTAACCTAACCTAACCTGACCTAATCCATTCCCACATGGGGAAGCAAAAAATATTTTGTCCCATTCTAACCTCCCATATGGTCGACGTGCGGAACCCTTGTCTTATTGTACTCAGAATTTTTTCCATGTAACTTCCTTAATAAAACATATTTACAATGTAGTTGAAACTCGGTTTCATCATTGACTAAAGATAGGAACATGTTTAAAAACATATTTCTTTCTCTTTTATAAATCCTCCAACTTGAAAACTTTCACAATGTATTAATATACTAGCGTTCGAGACTTTGCGATTTCGATAACGAAAAACGAATGTTAACTGTACCATTACTGTAATTACTTTAAATTAACGCTCCTCTTTCATGTCGTGGAGAACGCAGATAACAAACACTCAATTTCAAGAAAAAATATAAAAGCGAAAATCGACAACCCCCCACCTCCAGATAAAACAAAAAGATAACCAAATACAGATTTTTAAATCACATTTATTGCAACTTTTAAATATTTACAAATCGTAATTTCTTCCCACTCATTTCAACAATTTCCCGGTTTCCAACGTTTTATAATACTCAATGTACAGACCCAACCCCAACAAACTGGCAAGGACTAGTTTATTGGAGGGACAATCAGACAAAGTTTTGCAAACTGCAGGTAGTAATCTATAAAAATCACGGTGGAATTAAGACATACTGCACGCAATTCAGGCATTAAAAGCTTGACATTTCTCTGAAACGCGTATACATCATAGAAGCTAGCTGGGAGTTCTTGCAGATGCAAATCGATAAATTGTCCAGTGTGTAACCACCGCAGCGATTAAGCTATGACAAGGGACATGATGCAAGCGCATGCATTACAAGTGTACTAAAAAGTTATTTTGCATTCCCTCCGCTAGAATTTTCCTCAACTTTTTCCAAAAATCCTGGGAAAAAAAATTCCTCAAGGTTTGCACAACGAAATCTATTTTTCATTTCTTTTTATAAATTACTCCTGTAAAAAACTTTTTTTTCACAATTTCCTCCTAACTATTAAGGGGTCATTCAAAACTGACTGTGGTCGCCATCTGGCCAAGGGGAGGGGCAACATATTATGGACATCCACTAATGAAGGTATTCCTCTTTTTTGGTTATTCTGTTATCTTAATTTTTAGAGTGTAGACATGTGCCCACAGATTGGTAAAAACATCTGGTGTCCACCAGATACTTGCTCTACAAATGTGTACAAAAATCATGTACCGGGGAAGAGGGTAGAGTAAAGGATGGAATGGACACCGTAAGGAAGGGGGTGGTGGGATGTGGTCAATTATCCAACCAATTTTGACCATTTCCATCAGTGTTTCGATTTCTAAAATCCGTAGGAGGGTGGGGAGTTGGAGTAAACCTGGGTAAAACAATGAATTATCAAAATAGATATGGAAAGCCAGATACGATGGATTCAACACACCAGTCCTCAAACAAGGCGTAACGAGGGAAATAATCCACGGATTTTTGCCAATAAACTATCGATTCATCATCACCATACTGACAAATAATTAATGAAAAGAGTCAAAATCCACGTGAGATTGGCAGATGGCGTCATTAGAAGAAAAAATATATATAGCGTCCATTAGCAACGCAACTTTAACAACTATTCGAGGAAACAACCTTGTGGGATGCATATCAAATTGAAACTGGTTTGTTTTAATGGTTAACACAAATTTTCCCCCCTCAACTCTTCAGTACCACTGATACAATTTTATGGAAAAGTTTTGTCATCGCCACTCACACAATTTAAAAACCAAAACGTTATAATAGTCGACCTATTTCAATAACAAGGACGGGGGAAAACTAACCTTTGAAACATTTCTGGCATTAATAATCAAATAAAGCGTTTACAATTTAGCAAATCGCACAACTTGTATTTCTTCACTGACATCGTTGAGAATCTCTTAGCTTTTGTTGATGGCTGATTCAATAAAACAACAATAAATACCTTGGCCCATCAAACGTCATCTAATCATGGAATTTCTTACGTTTGTTAGGGTTTTTGAGAACATAATCGATAACAAAATTCACGTAGTTTCAAAGGCCTCATTCACGAATGTTCTCATATCGTACAAGTTATTTAATGGGTCAAGATAAATATTGTGCACCGGCCAGCTATAATTGATGGCGCACTAAGAAGGCTCAAAATGGAATACTGCGCTTGCGCCTGTCAGTCTCGGATTGAAGCTTGTCCCTACACGGTCAGTTTTGGCGTCTCATCGCATCACGTGCCAGGACGAGACAACCAGCACTTGAGGGCTCTGCCCTGGCCCAAATTCTATAAAGTCGTGCTCAAGAACAAAGTCATCACTGCAGTGGAATGCCTTTGATCCAGGAAGAAAGCTCTGCCAGATCGGACGAGTCCTTCTCCTTCGGAGAGTCTGGCTCCACCAGGTATTGAGCGGCGGCACGGCCGGTGAGCAACGCACCGTGCGTCGTGGAATAGTAGGTGGGGTGAGTCGCCTCCCCGGCGAACAACAGGACAGGCTATAGGGTGAAAAGAAATTCAAACAAAATTGTTGCATAAAAAAGAGAAATAACACGCAATGATTCCATGGCCACTTTCAGGAGCTTCTCGAGTAGAGGTGGTTTTGTGTCATTCCTTTTTTTTTCCTCTTCAACGAACCAAACTAGGCCATGAATGATGAATTTTTAGCACGTTCACCCGTTCACTATAAAATAGCTTAGAAAACGTTGGGAGAGAGTGAAATGCCGCAAGCGACAAGATAACTTTTCCATCGCGTTTTGACTAGTTGTCCTGCTTTTGCGAATTCTGAAACCAGTTCAACCGTCAAAACAACTTCGATTTCCGTCTTTGGGGACATTTTCCCCAGACCCCTCAAGCAAACACTTATAGAGGGCGACAAATCCAGTGCAAGTGCTGAAAATCCCCAACTAATCAATAGTGGTTTAAGGCATATCCTACCAAAATGACTTCCCACCAGCTAGGTTGCTCTGTAATAATTAGCCTTTTTAAATTTATACAAAATTCATTATTTAAAAGTCTTGATAAAACACGAATTCTAAAATATGTTGGCAACTTTTTTAGTATAAGCGGCGTAGATATTTATTTGGAAAGGAAAATATGGGTACTTTGGGCCACTTGTTGGTGTTGAGTATTACATAATTACGACTCCAAACTGACCAGGTCAAATAGTATCAACCCCCTTTTTCCGAACAAATCAATTATATTCTCTGAAAAACAGGTGCAAGGATATTCCCATCCATTCTGCCTTTTTCGCGGCATATCCATATTAGAAAATGATTATACAGGGCCATGTGTATAGCTGACCTTTCCCACAGAAATACCTCCTTTTCGAGTTTAAACATGCAGAATAAAATTATCAAAAGTTTGGGTGACTCCCAAATGTCTGGTTTTAGACTTAAGATAGTCTATAGTTGTACGTATAAATGTTTGATAGTAACATGAATAAGGCATATCAGAATCACTTTGTTGACCTGTTTTAACAACAGAGGTTCTAGTTTTCAGCGTGCCACAATAAAAGTGACCGTAATTTAGAAAATTTGTCACCACAATATGACGGAAGAGTGTTTCTATCCAACTGGGGAAAACTGACAGTCCCAAAGCATCCACATTTTATGGTCTTATATCAATATGCCTTAGTAATTTTGCAATTGCTTCGTCGAAATCTACCAACATATTCATGCCTTAAAAACGGATAAATACCGAAATTCGCATTTCAAGGTTTATCACCACCTTAAAATTAACTGCATTCGGATTTAAATGATTCATACAATCGTTGCAATGGCTTGCCGTGAAATGCAATTTAAAATGTGTGACGAGCCACTGAAAACGAGGTAAACTAAATTTTTAATGGCCCATGCCATCGTTAAATGCTGTTAAAAGTTCTTTGGCCTATTTTCATGATAGGACAATGTGGAGACCACTCAATATTGCATCATTACTTCTCGTTCGTGTTCACTTTCCTTTACCACCATACTTTACCCCATCTTTTCAAATATTAATTTACTGACTGCTAAAATGGTAAATCTCCAGATTCAGCATTACTGTGTATTATTCAAGATTGGAGATACATTTCCGTGATGGAAACTCATTTTTTGTGGTACAATTTCTAAAAACGGAAAGTACAGCTCATGTGTCAACATACAGTCGTTAATACAATTTTTTTCCTTACTAATAGCCTGTCATTCCTCATTTCAATTTCTAGAAAAAATCTCGAAAATGTGATCAATCACATGTGGTAAGTTTCCCTTAAATTGAACCTATGGTGCCCAATTTCTTATAAACATTTTTCAAAAAATAAATAAAATACAAAGAGTGCAAGTTTGGAAATTAATGGTCTAATTATTTTTCAAATTGCTTAAAGCTTATCATTCCCTATTAATGGTAATCTATAAAAGATATAATGTGTTAAAAAAAATCAAATTGGGTCATGTATGGATTGCTTGTTGATGTAAAACAGATTGTCCTAAAATGCCATCATTTTCTCACGAAACAAAAAAAAGCGATTTTACATTTGTAGACAAATACATAAAACGTTCTACAATTTTATAGTTCTTGGAAGTTCTTCAATTAATTTTGCCCATAAAGTCTGATTACTCGCCATTAATTTCTCACACAAAAATGATAGTCAACTTTAATTAACATTTCTCTAAAATTATTACTATAAAATTGCCATAAAAACAATTTCATTACAAAGTTTCATTACCTATTATCAACGCTAAAAACAGATCGTTTACAACAAGTCTGCCTTCACTGCGACATCCGCTATAGCCCTCGAGTCGCTACAAAAACCCCAGGCTAAAAAAAAAAATGGCACACGCTATCCGTCTACCGAGACCTCGATTAACGTTATTTCACTTGGTTCCATTAATCGAATCCCTATTATTCAGAATGCCATATACCTATATGGCACAAGTGAAATATAAAAATTTCGCACACATTTTGGCTGTATTATGCAATGCGATTCCCTTGAGGAAGAATGGACCATTTATCATCAGTTAACACCACTCGGACAGTTGATAATGCCCCTTGGTCAGCACGCCAACTAATACTGTATTTTACGTACTGTAAGACACTTTTTTTCGTCACCTATACTACTTGTTTTTTCTTTTAAAAAAATTGCTTAAAAATTAAGGTACGTCTTATAGTCCGTAGCATCTTATAGTGCGTTCTACTATCCTCCCCCAGCCCCCCGACCATCTAGCAACTATACAGAATAGCTAATATCCTAATGGATGAACTCTCCCACCAAACATAACTAACCGTTTCTGGTCTTTTGATTTTTGTTATGACTTCCAAACTATATAACTCCCACTTGTAACCCCTTCGGGCAAGACGTGCTGAGTCGCGTGGTGACCATTAATCTTATAGTGCGTAAAATACGGTAATTATAAATCAGTCTACAAACTGATTCAAGTGTAAAATCTATAAAACTGTATGTCAAAAACACATCCTAGTTAAGCATTGTTCAGCTTGCGTGGAAACCTTCTGAACAAAATTAACCACACATTCCATAAGTATGGCAATAGGCGCACATTTCACAGTTTTAAATTTCAAATCTTGAAAACTGGAACATGACTTAACGGATCAGTCATTGGATAACAACATTCTAGATTCCCAATGAAACCACAAGGGTATTTTCGACAACATGGCTGTAACATACGAACAGCCAACTTGCATTAGAATTATCACCTCTACTCGTTTTAAAATCTACAAAACGAACTGGAATTTCCGAATCGCAAAAGGAAGGCAACCGCCACGGCAAAAAATACTTTACATTCCCCAATACTTACTCAAATATGCTTCTTATGCAATTTGCAGTATAAACAACGCTGCAATTGCCATGACAAACCAAGCGATTAAGCCACCGAAATTCGGCACGAATTTAGCATGTTAAACTAAGCCTAAGCTAGCACAAACGGCAGGTCAAATATTTACCTTAGAATCACCAGGATTCCTATAGATTGGTTTGGCAAGATTTTCTATGTCCTCTTGACTAGAACCAACGGCGATTGCCGTGTAGGCCCCGCGAGTGTTCACCTCGCTGTTCCACCTGGTCCTAAATGCCAAAGAAAAAATGCAATCCTAATTTAACCTTAACCCCGTAGAAAGCTCCCAAAGTACGGTTCGACTTTGTAATATAAACCATACTTTCCAAAACAAAAAACATTAGTTTTGGGTTGGATTTTAGCGCCAATCTTGCATTCGACTAGCCGAAAGAATGGCAAATGTTGGGCAAAACCCACGAACCGCACTTTTGGTAACAGTCGGATTCGATCGAAAAGCGAGTCTACCAACCTGACGACCCTGGAGGGCTTGGGAACGTACGGATCCTTCAGGAACTTTCTAAGAATGTCCGTGCACGTGTCGGCTATGCACTCGGCGGAAAGCGTTTCCGCAAACACCGCTTCCTCGCCCGAAATGAATGCCATCAGCATGATTTCGTTGATCCTCACAAACGAGTAGATCTTGCGATACCAGGTGGTTGCGGGACTAGAGGCAGGGGAAGCGCCAGAGTTCTGCTCGTGCTCCCAGAGCACGATAATCTCGGAGAGGTCGGGGCGAAGGAAGGGTCGCTCGTATTCTAAGAATATCTTGTTCACGGTGCCGAAAGACAGCCTGCCGATGGCGTCCATCTTGTACTGAGGCAGCGGAGGTTCGAACAGCACGGCGGCCTTCTCCTTCAGCACGCCGAGGGGTATCGTGACCAACACGTGATCGGCATAAAACTTTTTGCCGTTTTCGCACTCGACCTCAATGTCCCTCTGCGCCAGAGGCTCCGGAGGTTCGACGTCTTCCGACTCCGGGGCGGCGTCGGGCGATGGCGAAACTGTCCCGTTCTCCTTCTCCCGAAACTTGTTTCTCAAGTCCCACCTGATCTTCTTCACCGTGTGCTCCTTGTGAATGCAGTTCAGAGGTAGCGACATCAGAAGGCACTCCAGGATGGACGAGAAACCCTTGTCGATCTCCAGATTGCCGCCGGGCAGCTCGAAATAGCTGCCAAACTCGGCCAAGTCGATGTCTGCCATCGTGTTGCAGCCGCTGATGCAAGATTCGCGGCTCAACAGGTTGTCGAAAATCTGGCGGCGCAAGTGCCTCTGCTCGGGCGGCAAGCTGCGCAGGTAGTTCGCGATGTCCGCCTCCAGGTGCTCGCCCACGCTGCGCATGTGGGCCGGCGCGGGAATGCGGCACAGGTAAAACTCTTCGCAGCGCTTCAGAAAGTAAAAGTAGATCTCGTACATTTCCTGCAGGCGATAAAGGCAGTGCCATGAGCAAGCCGGAAAACTAAAATTGAGCTTTTTTTCACTAATTACCGGTATATGCATAATCCCCTTGAACGTAACTTTACCAATCAATTAATTATAACCAACTTAATGTCGACACAATCTACTAGCTAACATTGGGTTTGGTTAATGCTAACATAGACATGAAAACATGAAAACAGTATCGAAAAAAAATTGCAACGACAAAAGCGTTGCAGGGTCGTAGAGGAGGAAGGAGGGGACAGAGTACGCAATGCCGAGTTTGGCATGCATTTGATGTGTACATAACACGTGGGCGCTATTTTTCACGGAACAAAGTATTTACGCGCATCAACACACCACCCCTTCATCCAGATCATCCACTACATTTCTGCTTACTCGAGAATGGCAGCAAGATTCAAATCGAAACGTTCGAGCGCATTCAAAAATCGTTACATGCCGTGGTTGTGACACGGCGTCACCGAGTCGGTAGCTGGCTAGTCGCGCACCCTCGCTATACCGTCCGAATCCCTGCCTCGGGAACATCGGAATCAAAAGCACCGGCATCGCTCTTGCAGCATGGTATCTAGCTACCGCAAAACGTCCCCCATGTCAACATTGTTAACAGTTGCACAAAGTTACATCAGCTTTGATTATCACAAACCAGACCTCCCTCACCTGTAAAATCTGCAGCGGGACTCGCTCTCCCTGCTCCGTGAAGGCGGCCACCATGTGTCGCTTCTTATCCAAATTAATGTTAATTAACTTGTTGGCCAGGGCCAGTTCATAAATCGGGTTGCCCAACACGCCGTGAATACACATTGCTCCCAACTCTATGCGATGGGGGCCTGAAAGATACCCAAACGGGCAATAAACACGATCAAATCAGCTTATCGCCCACCATTCCTTTTCATCTGTCAGCTCAAACCAAAATAAACGTTATCAATTTTTAAAAAAACGACATTCCTAATTTTGCCATTGGAATTTAGTGATAACGCTAGTACATAGTATATTACGGTACCTACCCAGGTTAATTGAAATAACACGTCCTCCAACGCGATTCCTCGCCTCCAAAATTTGGAAATCCCTGATTCCATGTTTGGCCAACTGATTCGCCGTCGACAAACCCGCGAGACCGGCTCCGATAATTAAAATTTGGGATTCGTTCGACGGTTCTTCTTCTTCGCTGCCTACGCTCGACGCCATGTTCGCATGGTGCTTATCAATTTTTCATTTCGTACTCGGAACATGCGTATAGTTTAGCGAAATTCGAATCGCACGTCAAGCTAGACTTTTCTCCCCAGTTTTGTAACGCGCGTAATTCAAACCATCGACATTACAAATAATGGCGACTTTAACAATAAGACTTTGTATCAACCAAAACTATTGCGTGCAAAGTTAACAATAAATTATCAACAATCTGCGCTTTCATTAACAAAGTTCACAAATTACACTAAACATCATGTTAACACAGCACACCCATTTACACTTGGAACTTGTTGTTCAAACTTAAATTTAGTCTCTTGAATTCACCGTATCTATTCAAGTTCTCTCGATTGTCCAACTAATTTAATTTTAATAACTTCTGTTCAAGTTATTTATCCTGCTGTGGGCCCGTTGCACGGAACTGCACTCAAGAGAAGTCGTTACGAGTGCAATCAAATGCGGTGGACCGAAGAGCGGAAATGTGGTGTACGGACTCTGGTGCCACCAGCCACATGATGAATAACCACAGATTCTTCAATTCGCTCTAACCAGCGAAAAGTTATATTCTGGTAGCTGACGAAAAAAGAGCAGACGTGTTTTCGGCAACATGTGGCGAATGTTGCACACTGCATTCGAGCAACATGCTTTTCGTCCCAACACTTATAGAAAGTCTGTCTGAAGCCGAGAAGAGCAACTTGGTCGCACATTTTAAGGACAGTAGAGCTACCATCAGCTCGAAGTTGCTAAATGGTTCTGGCCCGAACCGTCGTCAGGGTGGAAGAGCTCGTCAGAGTTCCGTCCTGTTCCCGTTTCGTGGTAATGTGGCACCGTTTTTCTGCATCAGGGACCCAGCTGCCATTCGGAAAATGGTGCCCGTGGGAAGATAGTTACATGCAGGACTCGACTTTGCTGTCAGTGTCATGAGAGGAGCGATAGCGACGTCTTTGAAGAAAACATCGGCAACAAAGATGACGAGTCGTGTACGCCAATATCATCTTCTGCAACTACAGCACTACCTCAGCGATAAGGACGACCACGGAAAAGTCAAGGGTCATCTGTACGACAGAGCCAGTTGAAAGGAGACTATATACCTCCAGAGATGAAGTTCTTTTCATACGCGCAATTTAAGGGGTTTTGTTTCCCCAAAACAATGACTAATTGGCATGGGGAAAACGGCATTCGAATGTTTCGAAAAGTGACTTTGGATTTCAACAAATAACATTAATGTTCGATCTAAACAATGTAAACGACTTAATTAGGTACGATTACAGCAACGTGCAAATGTTAAATCGACGATTACTTCGGAAATTCGATCGATTCGTTATTTTGCACAACGTGACATATATATAGGTAATCTGTCGCCAATTCTACTTTCAACGCTGTGCCTGACAATTTAATTATCAAACGCGACAGGAGTTTTGCATAATTGCTTTAATCACCTCGGAAAAACACTCAAGAGTGCCAAGCAGGATAAAAGGCTATTTCCGTATCATGCTATGTAACACGTTCAGAATAGATTTCCCATCTTTCCAAATATTTGCTCGAAAAAGGGCGTTTCCCCATTCAGAAACCATTAGTATAATGATGTCGTAATAATTACGAATTTACTTAATGACCGTTATTGATCGGACCATACCTCACTGGACGCACATCTCACGCAGATAACAAGACGACAAATAGATAAATAAACTCCCAGTTTCGCATCTGGAAGACCATCCAGATGATAAAGTCAAAAGCGACTTCGAAATGACTTGGATGGACCAAAAAGTTGACGGCTGGCACCTTCGAGAGTCCGGTCTTGGGCCACTGGTCGCCGCCTTCCGCTTTTACGGCGTCCGATTAGAGCAACGTGCAGGTTCCCTGAACCGGTACATCGTCGGGTTCCACATCGCCGTGGCGCTCTGTGCCTTGGCCCTAACTCTGGTCGCCTTTTACTTGCGTTTGCGACGCCATGACAACTTGGACTTCCAGGACATCTGCCGCTGGGCCACCATTTTGCTGGCTACGGGTCGTGTGCCTTGTGCGATCATCCACGGATGTCTCCTTCACAACAAGGTGGCTCTTCTGCTCTGGTCGCTCTGTGACGTCATTCGCGACGTACCCAACCAGCGGCGACGCCACGACTGCGTCGTCAACGCCCGTCGCTGGACGTTGGTGGCGTTCGGCGTCGCAACGCTGGCGACGTTCTGCGGCGCGGCGCTGGTCGTCCACGGGATGGGAGCCGCCTACGACGACTTGTTGGATGCCGGCAACTCTGGCTTCCGGTTCGCCTGCCAGATTGTTTTTGCCGTTTGGTTCCTCACTACCGACTCGTTCCCCGTGTTCTGTGCCGTTTTCACCATCTTGGTGTCCCGCCTGATGGTAGCCTGCTTCGACGCCTACATCCCAGCATCCCGGCAACTCTTCGGCGACGCGCCGGCAGAGACCTTTGGCATACCCGCCGACCCCCAGCAACTTCTGGTCGGCCAACAACAGTACTTTCACAGGAAGCTCTCCGCGCTGGTCGTTTTGGCCAATGAGGTCATCGCCATGTACATGCTCACCTCTCTGGTGGAGGAGATTGTCATCCTGTTGCTGTGCTCAAAGTTTGGCAACGACACACACTCTCTTTTGGGTCCGTTCCTAAGCATCAAGCAGACAGTGTTGTTTCTACTGTCCACCGTATATTGTTCAGCGCTAAACGAAAAGGTAAGGCCGACAACGCACACAAAAATGTATTCAATTTTTTTTTTTTTTTTTTTTTAAATTGCATTTTCTGTTCGACTGGACAAATCCGGCAATTTTTCTTAAACTTGCTCGGACCTACAAAATTCTTTGTCTCTAAATACGGGAAAGTTCATGTTCCTCGACCTGAGACTGTCAGTTTGACACCATGAAAGATCGGACAATGCCTGAAACCAAGGCGACTTAAGAGGGATCACAGCCCTATCCTTTTCAATGGGTCGAACTTGCGAAGATACTCACAGTTGAATGAGGGAGGATTGGGTAGGGTGAGAATTGCTTGGGATGGCTTGATGAATCAGGAAGTGCGTCATATTGTTGTTTTTCACTTTGAAATGGTAGATTTTTTTTTTAATGAATATATACATGTTTGAAAAATGTCCGTTAATTTGCACACGCTGCCAGCAAGCGGCAGCACGAGATAGGCAAGTTGTGAATGCAAAAATTCAACGTGAAAAATAACGCGAGCATGACCTTGCTGATTTATAAAATTATTTTAACCAATTTTTAGTTTTATTTAATCTTTTTTTGTTTGACTGTGAGTGTTGTTCCAAATTTTCCTATTGAAAGGGATAGGGTTGTAATCCCCCTTAAGCCATCATCATTGACTTCGTTCTCATGATCGTAGTTGCATGTCTTACTCAACTCATCGTACCGGGCGGTCATCATGACAAATAATCGATTGTATTCTTCTTCTGGTTAATTATCTTCCACTTTTGAAAATTAAATTGGTGTTTGTTCAACGAGTTATTAGCAATTTCAGCAACCAACCCGCGCGTTTCTATAATTTTCTATCGATATGACACCCATCACTGGTGTCCTACGGGAAATCTTGGCGTGTCCGGGACTCTGCAGGAGTCCAAAAATAACAGTTTCCAACGCCAATATTTTGCAGATTACCAGAATGCAATTATAGGTATAGGCAAAGCATGTCCACTTCCGTCAATCCAGAAACTCCGCAATCTGTCCACGACCGGATTGGGCTGACGCCAATTGTGGTCCTTTTCCGCTTCTACGGCTTTCGCTTCGACGACCCAGAGTCGCCCATCCATCGCTTTCGGGTCGCCGTCGCCATGTCAGTGTCCGTCCTCGCTTGTGCACTATGCATGGCCACGACGGCACTGGTGGCGATCTCCACGGACGACTTCGACCTGCAGGACGCCTGCATCGCCGTCACACTCGCACTGGTCACCCTGAGGGTTCCAACGACCTACTGCCACTTCTACGCACTCTTCCGCCGCAGCCGCCTGCTCCAGCGTCACCTTGGCGCCGCAGTGGAAGCCATCCAACCTCCGGACAGACGCCTCGACTGCATCCGCAGGATCCGACTGTGGTCACGGATCGCCGTCGTGGTCGTCGTCGCCAGCACGCTCGTCGGGGGCGTCGTCACAGTGCAGGGCATGGCGGCCAGTTATTCTTTCATGCCTAATCGCCTCAAGAGCTTGCTGCATGGCGACGGCAACGGATTGCTCGTGGGTGTCCAAACCGTCGTAATCGTCTGGGAAGTCCTCGGCAACTCCTTCGTGGTTGCTTGCGCCACCTTCACTGCGGTGACCTGCAAGATACTGGAGGCCTGCTTCGACGGTCACCTGCCCGCGACGACCGTTGGTCGCCACCAGTTCTACCACGAGCGACTCGCTGTACTGGTCGCGGAGGCCAATGAGGTTGTGGCCCTATACATGCTAAGTTCGCTGAGCGAACAGATCGCAGTCGTGCTGCTCTACTCAAAGTCCGGCCTCACCGTGGGCACCCTGGCCGGACTCTTCTTAAGCCTTAAGCAAACCGCAATCTTCATTCTGACTACTATCTTTTGCTCAAATGTCAATGCCAAGGTGAGAGTACCAAAGATTTTACGGAGGAAAATTTCATTTTCTCATGGATTTATAATTCTTGAAAATTGTTTACTGCCGTGGTGAATTCCAGTATACTTGAATTATAATCTAAAAGGAGTTCAGTAATGTCTCGCTGTGTTATCATAAATTCATCAAACGAAGTTAGCGAAATACGCATGTAAAATCTTTGAAAAATATTGTGCTTTCAGCTGAAAACACAACCAAATATCATTCCAATGATAAAAGGAAATGTGTCATTGTTTTATAAAATCGCATGCGGAATTAGTTAGGAAGAAACTTAAGAGGGATTTAAGGGAACAAACTACATTTAGAAAAAAACTTCGAAAACAAAGCACAAACAAACAATCAGCAATTATATAATGTATGCTTTTGAATTGAAGCATTGCTGATGATACTTATCTATTTCTCTTTTTTTTTACGAGCCCCTTAGTCTACATGTTATCCGTTTTTGGTAATTCCAGGTCACTTCTTCTCTATTGAGGAATTCACCACAACCCTACGAGTCCCTTCAGCACTTTTCGGCCGTAAGTATTTCAATAAAACTGGCTTCGGGTCCTTAAACATTTGTTTCCTGTTTATTTGTACACAATTCCATCACCATAAGTGGTGGAGAAAAAATGTCTCGAATATTATTGGAAAATAGACGCATTCATAGACTGGATATCAATTTGACTTGCGTTTGGTGCATGTTTCAGGAACACATCAACTACACCATGTACCTCAGCCAATGCTCCGCCAGCACTGTAAAAATGACCTATGGTAACATTTTCGCCATCAACAAAAGCTTTATTTTCACGGTAAGCGCATTTTGGACAAAAACTACACCTTATTCACCAAAACTAAGATTCCGTTTGAGTGTCACTTATAATTTATAGGCAATGTATCGATGGTTTAAGCAAACATTTTTCTTACAGATTGCAGGGACAACCCTGACGTATACTCTCATTTTAAAGGACATCGCCTGAGTGGATTCCATATCGAGCACAATTTTAATATATTAAGATATATATTTTAAGACAATTGCGAAAATTGAGATTTCCCTTAAAATTTATGATAAAAAACCACTCATCGAAACGTTAACTACCCAACGTGTACGCAATTTCCACCAAGCAAGTCACTCGAATTGTTGCACATGATTCACAATAACAAATAATAAAATTATATATATATATATATATACACGTATGTATATCTAGAACCGGTGTTAGTACGTGTTGCAAACTACACATCGTCACCATGCATTAGATTGCTATCGCTGTTTCTGGTGGCATGTACCTTGTAGCATTCGAAATGTTCTAAAGTTCAGATACAAAATTAAACTTTTTGATAACAAAACCAGCAAAATCGCCTAACAATCAAAAATATCTTAAAATCGTTTTTGAACAGCAGTTTTGCTATTTTTAATATACAACAATTTCAATATTGTCTACATTATGTCCTATTTAAATCCCTATCCTCATCCATTCCTCCAGCCACTGAATTGGCTCCAGCCTTCTCTTAATCCTCAGGTATTCCAGCCACAGCCGTTGTGTAGCATCCTCCAGCCGCAGCTGGACTGCGATGCTTTTCGGCTGGCGTGCAGCGTCCTCTAGCTGTCTCTTAGCTGCGTCCAGGGCCTGGTAGGTGCATCGTCTTAAGGACTCCGCGTGGATGGCCACTTCCTCGGGGCTGAAGAAGGCCACGTGTTCTTTTCCCACCCAGGGTCTTGGCCTGACCAACACCAACCTTTGACCCCGCCGCTCTTCCCATTCCAGAAACTGGTCCAACTGGTCGTTGCGGTACAGCTGAATGATCGGTACATCGTCGATTGCCCTTTTGCTCACGATCCTTAGGACTTCCTCCGTGAACGGCCACCACCGATCCACGTCGTGCACTAGCCCAGGACCCATCGTAAGCGCCACGTTCAGGAAGAGGATGCCCTTCCGCGAAAGGCCTGAAGGGTTGAACCCTGCTCGGAATCTGTCGCCCATCCCAGTCATGTCGAATGGGACCTTCATCGCTTGGCAAAGGATCTTTAGAAAGTTAACCACTGACGGGTTCCTGGAGAGATCGAAATTCGCCCCTGCCTTCTTGGGTTTGCAACCCAGGGCATGGCCCGTGCTTTCGAAGCTGTAGAGGTTTTTGTCTAGGGGCCCATTAGCGAGGACCACTGCACGAATGTCGTCCAGTGGGCAACAAGTCCAACGGAAAAGGTAGGTCCACTTTGGAGAAGCTTTCCACGAGCCGTTCTCCAATGGCTGGAAGTCACGGTGCAGGTTTTCCAATATGTCGTCCAGACGTTTGGATAGACTCAAGTCTTCTTTAAACAGCCTTTTCCAGCCATTGTCCACCAAGAGGTTCCTAACTGCCACCAAAAATTCATCCTTGTTTAAACGACGGTTTCCAGCATGGGCCATTGCAATTGAAAGAACGATGCAGGATTTGCCATGTGTACCATAGTTAAAAATATAGTACAATTATCGCTATCGTTTTTTATAATCCAAATCGGATGATATGTGATATAAGATTATCGTCACACCTCATTCATATCGAAAACATGATGCAAAATATGAGTCATATTTGTACATAAAGGATGAATATGGATTTTTCAGTTATTATTTTTAGCGTATTAAAAAAAAATTACAAACAATTCGAAAACTTTTTAGAGCCATTTCATGTTGTATTTTATGCTAAGTTCTGTTCTTTATAACTACAGAACTTGTAAACATAAATACATCGATTCAATAACATATCCAATGTTCGCACAATTTTGTCAGATAAAATTATATATAAACCATATCATACAAGGCCATCACTATAAAGTTATCAATTAATGGCAGATGTGATGTTTTTACAAACTGGTTGTTCAATGTGCTTTCGTTTTCCCATTCATGACTTTAAAAGAAAATGTTTGCATAGTTTACAAAAATATAGACAGGTTGTTCTTAACAAAACTACATCAAATAAATCAGCCTAGCACAGATACAATTATGGATTTACTTCATTTGAAAAATAGACGACATTTTCTGATACTTTTTGTTGTGCACTTTATGTCATCATTACTATTAATTTCTCGTATGAACTAATACAAACAAAAAATAAATCATTCAAAAATCGCCATTACTGAATTTTCGAGTAACCCGCGTAAAGAATAACCTACGCTAACGTGCAAATCGAAATCAGTATCCCGAACCCAAACGCACGTGCAACGCGAAAGATAAAGGTACATTGGACGGTAGTTCCCTCTGGTATCCATAGCGAGAACTGTTTATCAAAACAAAACTTCCCTTGAAGTTGAATACGGTGTTGACCTTTCAAGCAAACGTTTTATGAGAATCGCATCGGACATTTTAAGTCCATCTTCTCAAAAATGTATAAAACAGCAAATTACTATTTTAGCAGCACATGTGGATGATTATTTCCCAAGTTTTGTTTATTTTATCATTCGCCATCTTGTTTTTTTTTAAAATAAACGACAAAATATAAAACATTGGAAATTTGAGAAGAGATGTGAATCAATTCTCTCTCAAACCCCTTTTATTCTATAAAAATCCGTCAAACGTTTTTTGAAAATTTAATCTTCCTTTTAAAGTTAACTGGTGTGTTAACTGCTTCAATTCAATGTCAGGCAACCAGCTCGACGATTATGTTTTTAATACAATAACGATTGTCATAAAATCTTTACAATTGTTATATATCAACAAACGCTGTTAGATTTTTTACCCCCTGACTGTAATATTTCTGATAATCGTTCACTTCATCTCCCATAAAAACAGTGATGGACTGAGTCTTTAAATAATGGAGTCTAATTTTATGTAATGGAGTTTTATGACAAATGCATTTTCAAAAACGTATATTGACAGCTACTAAAAGGGCGTCAAAATGTTTCACATAATGCCATATGGCAAGCTGACACCCTGGCCAGTCCGGCATTGCGTACAAAAACAGTTTCATGATGATGAATTTAATTCTCAATAGGGGTCTAATCTTGAGACCAAAACTAAAAATATCAAATTACGAGCTCATTTCTCACAATTCACCACCATAAAATAAAGCACCATCCTCTTTAATACAGAGTTGGTACAAGCGGGCATGAAGGATTGGGTCCCGTTTACCATATAGCAGATCTCGAATGTGGGTCAACCGCCGCATCGTTATCAGATGTTAATGTTACTCGAGTAAAGGACCCAATTATGGACAGTTATCAGAGGGAAAGTCAGGAACACGTCTTGGAACCATCGTAAAGCGAATCCCAACCGCCGATAACGGCACTTTGCGGAGGGACTATTTGCAGGCGGCGGAGTGATGCGCCGATGTGCTCCAGCCTAGGTCAATGACACCGAACGCGGAAATGAGCGAGTTGTGGCCCAATGCGAGCCCGGGTTAGACGACAGGGAAACCAGCGGGTCCTTGAGGACTTTTTAGGGACATTTCGCCGGCAACGACCTACACGGTCACCCCGGGGACGAACAGATTCAGCATCCCTTTTCCACATCTCGTGATTCTGGCATCTTCGAGTCATCATTTTATCATTTCGGTCCTTGTTTTTGTGCGGGTTTACTAATTATCGGCCCATTAGAGTTAACTATCAGACGCTCACAAAAAAATGCATTGTACCGGTTAACCGGGTTGCACCATCTCTCGTTAAACCTGCCAAACACATTGAACGTTAGCCGGTTCCTGCGCAACGTGATGGCGTCTAATCCTTGATGACACCTGCGGACATACCAAAAGGGCCGTAGCTAATTCCCTATCAAGTGCGACGTTATTATACGTGCTGCGCAGTTAGGCTCCAGAAAACCCCTACTGCGGGAACTGACCGCGCAGGATATTCTTTGCATCTTTACATACACATCCGGGATTCGACAATGTGAGTATTTATACGTTTACAGATTCTGCACGCTTTTGATGGGAGATGCCCCAATGTTTATGAATGGAAACGAAACAACTGCATATATACAAGTACGAGTGCAATTGAGCATCATGACGCACTTCCATTGTCACATGAAGCTTTTGTGCATCACATTCTCACAATGTACCTCCTTAATCCGGACAACAAGAGATTTATAAGGTGTACCGACAATGACCGTGGATCCTATCATTTAAGAAGTTAAGATGGCCTTTAATGCCATGCATGCACTATATACAATTAAAACATATTTTTGTGTTTGGAAATCATTTTAACAACAAAACGAATTGTTAATTCCTCATACTGTTGCTTTCGCATACTTATTTTGACTCCTGCAAAACGTTATTTGTTAAGGGGGATTACAACCCTATCCCTTTCAATGGGCAAATTTGCAATGACACTCACAGTCAAACAAAAAAAGATTAAATAAAAATAAAAAATTGTTTAAAAAAGCTTTATAAAGTAGCAAGGTCTTGTTCGTGTCATTTTTCACTTTAAAACAGTAGATTTTTTTTAAATTAAATTATTATTTGAATTTTTGCGTTTACAACTTGCCTATTTCATGCTGCAGCGTATGCAAAATAATGGACATTTTTCAAACTTGTATATTAATTTTTTAAACAAATTACCAATTCAAAGTAAAAAACGACAAGCGGAGGCCCTCGCTGATCAATCGAGCCACCCCAAACAATTCTCACCCCCAACCAAACCTCCCTCATTCAACTGTGAGTATCTTCGCAAGTCCGATGAGATGCTTATTTTACGGATTTTTTAATACCTAAAGCTAAGTTTTGTAAATTCTAAAATACGAGATGCATTTAATCTCACGTTAGCTTTAGATGCTTGAAAGTTAAATTTATCATGAACAAAACTTTTGTGCTTACTCCTTTCAGAAAGCTTCTCAGCTATCGAATTTTGCGTTGTAGTGACATCCTAAAGCAATGCAGGAAAGCTTTTCAGAAATGTAATTTACAAAAATAAATAGTCTACACTACCATCACGAATTACCCGTCACATCACGCGTACAAACTGACACATTTATAACTGTTTTGTACAAGCATGTTATTGTGATAAAATTTGTGGGCAATGATACACAAGTTTAGGGAATCTAAAAATACCATTTACGACCTCCCTGTGTTCTCCCCCACGACATTTGAAAAATGCACCAGACGGCGCTACGTGCGAGTGTCGTTACTCCCCGTACGCAAACGTAAACAACCACTATATAGAAATCAATGACGAAAGGTTGTTTCTAGTAGATGCAAGACGTAACTGGCCACGAGCCAATCAACGAACGCCATCGACGTATGACGTCGTGTCTCCTTGACATTGGCAGTGCACTACACTTGCCAAGTTGCGCAATCGTGGTACCGACATGCCCCTCACAACAACGTCACGTTTACGCGTAACGTACGTCGCTCATGCACACGTTTAAGGGCCTCGTGCTAAAAAAATGAACCTTAATTACCAAAAACCCTCTTTTTAACTCCAGTATAAAAAATCGAAAGCGTTGTCAAAAATGTTGACGATTCGTCACCTGCGATGGAATAGGGGAGAAAACTCAGTCAATTGGTCAGGAGGTTTGACCTGAAGACACTATTTCGATATCAAAAGCCGTTATCCCTCGGAGGCTTACCTCCCAAGTTGGTCAGCGGGTCAGTTTTGTCACAGGGAAAGTATACTTGGGCTATGTGGTACAAATATGTCGTACCCAATTACCCCGGGTAGGTTAGGTCAAGTGCAGATTGACACAACCGCCCATACAAAAACGTATTCTTCTGTTACATGATGCGTGATTTCCCTCAAGTTGCACAAATAATTCCCCTATCCTTCCAATATGTAAAATCTGATAAATTAGGATAATGTGGAGCAAACACTGCAATATACTTATATGTAATGTTATATGGTAAATAAATAAAAGCTGCACTATGACTTCACGATAAATCTCGAATCTGATAACTTGGACCGTGATAAATTGAAAATGAATGATTTGGTTACATCTCTGAAATGCGATAAATCCTGCAGGATTCTTGGCACCACTTTATGAAAATCTCAGGTCATGTAAACAATACATGTGGCTTTTAATATATTCGTGCGAATCTTCAGATTCGGGTAAACAACAGATATACACTGTATCAACATTTTTCATTTTGGAATGCAAGAAACATTTGAATCAAGCAACAACCTCTTGCAATATACTGTATATAGATAACAGGGTGCGGCATTTAAAGTCACATACTTACTGAAAATACGAATAAAACAAAGCATTTGATAAAAATGATTGTTTGCTTTCGAGGGGCAAAAAGAAGACTGTTATTGGAAAACAACAATGCTTGTCTGCATCATTTTTTTTGCAATCAAAAATATGTTGTTTTAATTTTGGATATGTCCTTTTAAATAACTCATCCTCCCAGAAATTCAATTAAACTGCATACAATACATGTAGCTTTTAATATATTCGTACGAATCTGAAGATTCGGGTAAACAACAGATATACACTGTATCAACATTTTTCATTTTGGAATGTAAGAAACATTTGAATCAAGCAACAACCTCTTGCAATATACTATGATAACTTCTGTCGATATAAGGGTGAGGCATTTAAAGTCACATATTTACTGAAAATACGAATAAAACAAAGCAATTGATAAAAATGATTGTTTGCTTTCGAGGGGCAAAAAGAAGACTGGCTGTTATTGGAAAACAACAATGGTTGTCGGCATCATTTTTTTTTGGAATAAAAAATATTGTTTTAATTGTGGATATGTCCTATTAAATACCTCATCCTCCCAGAAATCCAATTAAACTATTTGCCAGAGAAATCAGAGTCAAGGGAATTTCCCATTATACAACACGCTGTCTGGGTCGGATGACCAACAAAATCCATATCGAGAGAACACGCAATCCCGGAGATTCCAGGAAAGGTTGAATCCCGAATCTTCCTACACGGATTGCAGGCGCCAAACAGCAGAACGGTACCGTTGGTGGAAAAACACCGATGTGAGTCAACAGCCGCGTCGTACGTTTTTCGCGGAAAAACTGCGTAGTATAGGAGGAGTAAGAAGATTTCGCCAATAGCAGTTCTGAATGCGCATGGACCTGGGTTCAAACGCTATAGCCCTATCGCTCCTTATCGGTGATCGGCGTGCTTATGCGCCGTTCGTCACCACAAACGACATTATGTATATATATATGAGGCGTAGTGGCCAAGTACAGTGCATATATAGGTAAACACGTGAAACGTCAAGAGCGGATGACGAAAACAGTTGCGTGCTTGCCAAAAACGAGCAATAACAACAACAACAACATCGGCGATCGATTGAAAAGTGTAGCCTCCACCTCTGATGACAGTCGGTTAAGGGCACGCGGAAGTACGGTGGATTATCATTGGAATCAGTGACAATGGACTCCCGGAAGTCCGGAACATGTTCTGGAACATGTTTAAACGGAGCGCGTGCATCGTCAAGGTTTCCCTTGGTGACGTACGGCGATGACATCATGTATACAAATCAGAGAACACCTGTGACGTAATGGTGAAAGTCTCGTACTACCGAATCTTGTACCATGGGGTCAATACCGGTAAGCGTTTCAATACTATTTTTGGTACATCGCGAAAAGCCTCTACTTTGTAAATGCGTCATTTGTCTATACGAAAAAAAAAGTTTCAGCTAAACGTGTGTGTGTTAAATGTTGGAACTTGGATATTCTTTCATGATGGGTTATGTTAGGGACGGGTAAACCCTTGGATTCCAACACGTTTTGCGTGACAATACAAATTCGTGTTATAAACATTAAAACATTTAAACCCACGTTTAAAACTCTAGTTTTTTTTGAAGAACCCAAGCATGTGTTAAATATATGGAGATATGTTTGAAAGTGGATAAACACGTAAACCGAACTTTGAATATCATCTTACACAATTTACACATGTATCATGAAGTGAACGCACGCAAAAAACACGTGGGCGTACCGGAAGCAGAATTAGTGTTTACAAATTTGGATGGGAGCGTCTTCTCAGTATACACTTATTTTTATCAAATAGAAAAATATACAGAGCTGTTGTAATGTTGATTACGAAAAAGTATTCCGTATTTTTCGTACATTACTAAATATTTCTTTGTAAACAACTACGTCCATGCATTTTAAGTCTAAACATTACTAAGTATTTCTTTGTATGCATTTTAGGCTATTCCTCTACCAAGTTTAGATTGTCTTATAGCTACAGCAATGTTTGTGACAAAAAACACGTAATTCCCAAAAGAGGCAACATTGTAAAATGATATAATCTTTCCCACTTTATCAGCAGTTATGCATATATATTATGATAATAATACAGTTGTGATATTTTCCATTTTATAAATTGACATAGCAAATGTTATTTATGCAAGTTTGTCATTGATTAAATGTCATTACATAATTTATATAAAATGACTTTTCCCTGTACCACAAGTTGACCAAATCGCATGAGCTTAAGACTGAGCTGCGTCTCAAGTCTCAGCTGCACAGAAAAATTAACAGGACGAGCTCAAGACTGACACTACATCCAAATACGAGACGCTTTAGCTTAAGCTTGAGATGCAGCTTAAAAGAGGCAAAGCTTGAGTTCATATAGCAGTTTAGTGAGCAACTGTGGTATCTGTGCTCTGTATAAATGTTTTCCCAAAAAAATAGCTGAATAAAACAACGAAACGTCTCGCTTAATTATCTCAAACAGTTTCTGAGATAATAGCAGTCATGGTCACGGAATAGATTTCGTCCTAGCTGAAAACCGATTTGGACAGAATGTTAAGTACATGAGCAGCTAATCTAATATTCATCACCTCTTCTTTGCGCATATAAGCATGCACATGTCCATTTATTTTATAAACAAATTGATTTTCGGCTATACGACGAAATCCATTGCGTGACCACACATATGTTTCTCATTATAAGTGCTGATTTAATTGATAATAAATGTTTATAAAATGCAGCTTCAATTTCTTTTATATGGATAAATATCAAGTTTGTCTAATGAAACTCTATATATAAATGTTTTCCCAAAAAAAAATAGTTGAATAAAACATAGAAACGCCTCGCTTAATTATCTCAAACAGTTTCTGAGATAATAGTCTTCATGGTCACGGAATGGATTCCATCCTAGCTGAAAACCGATTTGAATAGAATTGTAAGTGCATGAACAGCTAATCTATAATATAAGCATCTACATTTACATTTATTCATTTTCGGCTATAGAACGAAATTCATTCCATGATCACACACGATGAAATCAAACCGACTTGCCATGGATTATCAGGCAGAAACGGAAGCTGAAAGGGAGGTCAAGTAGCCTAACCGGAAGCTGTCTTTCTCGCCTTGCGCAACCGCCAAGACCTTGGAATCAGCACGAAAACGCATCCAACGATCGTTGCCAAGTTGTGGTATTAAATTTATTTAACGCACCCAGTTTTGTACTACCTCAACGGTTGGACGTGTAATAATGGTGATGAAAAGCTGCATATCCTCAACGTCCGTCAAAGCAACCACAGAGTTTCTACATGGTCAGATGACGCGATTAGTACACGGAGGAGTTCCATGCCGCACATTTCAAATTAATTATCGATTTAATCAGGGTTTATCGACATGAATATATACGCACCCCATGCTATCGGGAATTTTACACTGTCAGCGAGTAGAAGCATAATTATCAAAACATATGACGTCAGCAAATGTCAAGGCCACGTTGGCCAACATTTTAGCCATTGTTTTTGTCATTTGTTTTGCTAGTTTATGATCGCTTATATGACTCCAATGCCGGAGAAATCGAGTTCTATACTGTATAGACTCGTATATATATACTTCATATAATAGACAAAGAAACCTTTCTATTGGATACGTTTACAAATTACATTAAAAATGAAATGTAAAACTGTCTATCATCTATCCAATATTTCAAATTGAATGTTCACTCGAGTCGAAACAAAAACCACGACAAGAACCCATTTTTTGCTCTTAGATATAATTTTTGAAGTTTGAATAAGGTGTTCACAATGTAATGGCATCCAGCACGTTATTTGTGCCAACTTTGTTTCCGAGCAACATTTTCATAATATTGCATGGGCTATATCGTGTTTTAACAAATCTTTCGTTTCACTGTAAGTTTATCCTTTTATTAGGAACACTAGTCCAGTGAACTGTCCTGATTAGAGTTATTGTATAAACATCATGCACTCTGAAAGTATGATCCTTTCACAAGGTGTTATACTTTTTTTTTCTTAAATAAAAAGTACGAGTTGTTGAAATAATATCGTTTATTATTATTTTTTTACCGTAGAAAATATACATTCTTGTAATTTATTGTTTAATATCAACCTAATTAAATTTAATAGGGATAATTTCAGATTTTTGTACTGGAAAAACCGTTTTCAAAAACATTTATACTGTACATGTTTTGCAGTTTTTGGATTTAAAGGTACGTTTCCTTTCAACTTTGCACTGGCAAATAAAACACAAGGTTGAGTTTTATGCTCAAATTTTAGTGTGATGCGTTTTATCACAAGATTGCATGCAGTCTAGTTACCAGACGATAAAAAGGACATGTCATCAGAGTTCTTGTAAATTTCAACAGAGAACAGAGATACTAAATTCATAAACACTGAATTACCTCGAAATGTTATTTTCCAAAGTTTGGGATCTTAAGGAATAATGCGCATCCTTGTCTCATGGTGCTGGCCGAGTTAAACAAGTTAAGCTTTGCATCCCTATATGAAATAATTTGCAAGACCATCTTCAAGTGCATGCTGGTAGCAAAACATTTCATTCTCAAAAATATAGCCTGCGAGGCTATAACATCATGATTTGTGGTTAATTATCGTCACGATGATGATAATTAAACTAATTAGAATTACTGCAAGTGGGCTAATTAGGCCCAAGTTTTTAAAAGCACATACTTAGCGATCAATCCAAGTCGGCTAATCAGATATGACTTAATTAAAAGACTCCTAAACGACATTAAATCAATCCCGAACGAGATATACTGTACATGTCTCAATCCAAGGCCCAAGTAATTCACGAAAAATTACGTTAACGGCCAAATTCGATTTGGCCACCAAACTGACGCCATATAGCCTTCATAATTCATCTAATCGACGATTATCTTTAGCCACCCTAATGTCGGGCATGTGCCATATCAAACTGTCAACAGAAAAAATCGATCGAAATTCGCTTTAATCACCGATTACTTTAACCGGGAAATTCCTTGAAATATTAATTTCAAATTAAGACTGATAAACAACACGGTCTGGGATTTACCCCTGCGCAACGCAATTAAATCGGCAGTAAACCGCGAGCATGGCTGCACCCTCCCCGCAGTTGCGTAGGCCCGGATTAGCATACGTATCCATTACCAGCGATTATTAATCACATTTTAACAAGGTTAACATTAATCCCCCACTAAATCATAAACACCTACAAAATCAAGATGGAAAAACAAGAGCAAGGCCACGAACATGGGGTTCGTGATAATATGTCTTGTCTGAACATTTCCTGGACTGGTTCAATCTTGACCTGACCACGAACCAACGAACGTTCATTTATATATACTAGGGACGATCGTGTTTTAAAGCATTCATCGGTTTGAATAAACAAGTTCATGCAACGCCATTTTAAAATATTTTTAGGACATGTCTGGACTCGTAAAGCCTGTGAAGTGTTACGCATTTTAACCATAAAGAGATATGTAAAAAAAACACAATCAACAACATCTTTGCAAAATGTTCGCAAAACATTATCTACGGAACACTCAAATATCTGCAATGTTCAAAATTTACAAAAAATGTCCTTAGTATACAAATAAAATTCACGAAAAATCTTATTCGATTTCTGTTTATGACACACCATGAACAGTACATATAAGGGGCCATTCAAAAAGGACGTCCACGAAAGCCCAGATTCCCCCTCATGGACGTCCTTAATTTTTTTGAAAAGTATATAGGGTGTCCGGAAAATATCTCGGAACATACAAAGGGTCATCTTATAAATTTCAAAGCCCCTGCCTCGCTGCCAATTCCACTACATTTTCCCAGATTTTTTCTGATTAACGGATATTTCCTGACCTCGAAGGGAAATTCCAGCATAAAATTGGTGTTTTCTGGTGTCCATAGCCCCTTTCATTGACCTTTAAATCTTAATTAAACAGAAAATCCAATACCTGAAAAATACCATCATTAGCGGACGTCCATAATGGTTTCCCCCTTCCCTCCCCCGGTAACCTGTTCACGTAGTGTCCCCCTATCCTACCCCTTGAGGACGTCTTTTTGAATGGCCCTAAGTGGCAGCCTTAACAAAGTTACGCCACTCGTTTGTGGCGCCATCTGACGAGTGTTTTATAAAGTACGAGACGAGAGTTATAAATTCATTTTGAGCTCCAGGCACAACCAGATTCCCAGGATGGGAATCGAGTTTCTTCCGTTTATCCATGATTCATCGCTAATCTGATTTTTATGGGGGATAATACACCCAACCCATCTCCCCCTCCTAGCAACACTGGTGATCGTAATAGCTCCAACCATGGTAACCACGTTTCAGTGCCAGTGACGTACAATATACGGGATGGGTCGTTCACCCCGGTGTCTAATAAAAAGACTGGAATTATATAAATATAGACATCGATATCATACACGTAGAAATGACTCAACCAATAAAAAGGGACAAAATGCATAGCGCGTCAGCCGCTGACGTCATCGTGATGCCAAGAGATTAATCCGTATACATGCGTCTTCCTTGGTATTGCAGCCTCTTATTAGGACCAAATAAACAAAAACTGAATATTTCACGATTCCACGTGGGGCCATTCCAAAAGGACGTCCTCATGAAGGGGGTAGGGGGTGGGGTTGCAGGCATGTGAACAAGGGGAGGGAATTTTCAGTTTTGGGTTTTTCTGTGAAATTAGATTTGAAAGGTCAGTACAAATTGGAGGGTCACCACAAGAAATGCATCCATAGTCCCAAATGTACTTGAATTTTGAAAACCTCGGGAAAATTTGGAATTATGCTTAAAATTTTGTTAACCGCCAGTTTTATGCTGACAGGATTCGATACATATTATGGAACTGACAGAAACAAGGGTACATGGGAATTTTTATAGGGCGGACACAATATCTGAATTGCGCATCATTATGGGTTTGCAAAGTATGCCAAATTATAGGAAAATATACTTTAGCTGATATTTAAATAATTATTCCACGCTGGTGCACTTGTGTAAACTATCGTATTTCATCAATTATAAGACGGTAATTTCAGTACCACTAACAGCAAAAAAGCTTAGATTCTATACGTAAAAAAAATAATTATAGTACAGACTATTAACCAAAATGTGGTTGATACCTTCTAAAATCTTTCAACATTTACATTATAATCAGAGCGATTTTTGGCTTACAGAGATCAGTGCCACGATGCTTTGCATCGCAGGGTCTAAGTAGTCTCCCTAAATGTATAATGTACACCGAGCGGGGTTGAAAATCGCCTTAAAGGAGCCCCTAAATTATTTGTAAGGGCACAGAAAAGAGCCTCGCAAAAAATAGCGAAAATGTTGTGTATGGAAAAGGGTCTGCTTTTGAAAATAGGGAAAAAAGAAAACTGGGGCGTTCATAGAAATTTTAGGGGAAAAAAGTTCAATGTCGTGAGAGAGGGCCTCTCTGAACCCAGCAAATATGGGGCTAGAAGGTGCAAACGGCTATAAAAGGGGAAAAAAACCTTAAAAACTCTTTTAAAAATTCTCAATCGAACCAACTTTTTCTTGCGAATTATGCAAAAAAAGGCAAAAAATGAATAATATACCCAAGGTTTTACGACATGATGCAGGTAGATGGGGTGTTTCCAAAGGTCAACATGGGACCCTTTTCCCAGGGTTTAGAACCCCTTCCTGAGATAGAGGGTAAACGTAGGTAGCCCAAGCGGAAAAGGCCAACGAGAACATCATGCAGCGCCGCTCTGTGGTACGTTTCGAAAGTTCAAAAAGGACATTTTTTGAGTTTATACTGCATGTGCTCAATTTAGATTTTTAGTTAAACACCACAAGCTACGTACGTTACATGTGCCAAATTTATGTCGTTATAACTGGCCTTGATACAGTTAATGAAAACACCAATAAACAAGATATAATGTTTCATAACTATTAAAACATTGCATTTGCTACCAGCTGAAATGTAAGCATATATTCATAAATAACCTTCCTTCTCTATATTAATATTAAAAAGAGTCTCCTGACCTCTCACGTGTCATTTCTCAAAAATAATAAATTTGTTTCCATTCACTTGAAAACAAAGTGGTTTACACGACAATAAAATAAAACGACACAATATACGATATAATATCATCTCCAGGTTTTTATATGGTTATTATAGTGCCTCCTCAATGGAATTTTTTTTCGTTAAACATTAAAAGATTACTATAAAACTGATTATTGCTATAAGATTGTTTGAAAAAAGCATTTTATTCAAGTTGCAGCATTTGAAATTGTAGTGTTTTTTAATAAAAAAATTTTATTGCTCCATAAAGAGGTTCTGGTGGGTGTTTTTTTTTTTTTTTTTTTTTTTTTTTTCATATGGTAGAACCTGTCTAAAAGCATACTCTTGAGAAGGGTGAAGAATATGCTTTTGGACAGTTTCATCAGCAGACATGTGCACATACAGTTGCAAAATAGGGAATTTCCCCTTTTTCAATCCTAGATGAGTCACTAGCTATTGGGCGCCATTTTGGTACATGTACAAGTATAGTAATTGCCTTGCATCTCCCTGTCTGCTGCATTTGGCAATAATTATGTAGGCTTACATCAGAAATAAAATGGCGTGTAAAGGTTCAATGCACATGACAATGACAGATTCTGTTAGTATAGCCCTGTGTCAGTACAAAAAGGAGCCCGATCCAAGTGCTTCGCACAACGAACTTATACAGTGGCTTGAGAAAAATTACAAGATCAAGGTCAGCCAAGCCACAGTTTCTATCATGCTGAAGAAGTCAACATAGCATCTAGTCAAATCTGACGTAGAACATAAACTTCAATGTAAACGTGTATACGTGCCATCAGATATCCAGCTATGGAGTCTGTGCTTATTGAGTGGTTCAATGCAACCAGGAACATGTCAATTTAAGAGATGACCTCATCTTAGTTTGATATTTGTTGATATTCCCTACAAAATCATTGGGGCCAATAAAAATTATTCATTATTACTTTAGGGAAGTTATTCATTTCTACACTGGGTGCATTTAGACAGGTTCTACTGTTCAATGTTGGCTGCATAAGACACAATTATACTCTCAATGCATTAAACTTTATACATCGACTGTCATAAAAATTATAGGGAGAAATTTATTATTATGTGGAGTACATTTTCTATTAATTTAAAAGCAATACTGGTTCTGTGAAATAATTAAAAACAACATTTTTTAACTATAGCATGTAACAATACCAGATAAGATAAGATTGTACAGGTCTCGGCCCATCTCGCCATTTTTTTTTTATTTATTTATTTTCTTTTTTTGTTTTTACTTTACTTTTTAATGGGTGTGGTGTTGTTACTTGGCTATGTTTGTTAGTACACAAGGTGGCATCCCAATTCCT
>JAQGBW010000918.1:0-31863 GCA_034698625.1 Julus scanicus | reverse complement strand
TTACAATGAGATTAACATTTATTTGCAAATTATTTTACCATTAAACATAAAAATATGGGGTGCTTCCATACTTTTTTTGTCTACTGTAGTTACCACATTTTTAATCTTAGTTTTAAAAAAACCGTTTAAAGAATTGAATTTCATGGTTGAATTTAAGTTTATAAACGATGTATGATTGCATCGATTTATAGCACTTTGACAGATTACAACATACTTGTTTGGTGTAATCGGACATTTGTGAAGTTCATGGAAGTTCATCTGCGATTTCCACTGATTAAAATTAAAATTCTCAGTTTGGCACACCGAATTTATTTTTTCAATCCATTCATAAATTCATCCAAATAATTACTCAACGCACATTTATGGAAACTACTATCATGTCAATATGAAGTAATCATAAATGTTGACATTTAATTGAATTAATAACATAATTTATAGTCACTAAAATGGTATGATCATTTTTTGTTTAGGGCATTTTCCTAGTTTATAAATATGTTCGTGGGTTATTTGTTTGAACTTATTATCGTTTTATATCCGGCTTTATCATTTAATATCTTCGTGATCCATTTTTATTTAGTATCACAATATCAGAAGATTTACATTAAATTACTGCTTTTAAAAATGTTTAGTTGGCTAGCTAGTTGTGATATGCAACCTTTTTACGGCGTTTTATCTTTACATTAATAAAAAAAAAAGTCAAGAGATAAAGTATTTTCTGTTCTATTCTCGACTAGTTTCTAAACTACTATATATTTTTGAAGCAAATAAAAGTTGTCGGCCCCTGTTTTGCACCCCTTCCCACCCAGTAAGATCGGCAACCGTAAAAACGGAAATTATAATGAATATTTGTTTTGTACTTTTAAGAAAATCATTAACACCACACTCATGCAATAAAAAAAAAATATGTAATTGTCTTTAAAACATTTGTTATCCCTCTAATTAAAACCGTGACATCAAAATAGCCTTGATCAAAAATATAATTTTGTGCAACAGCCTTTTTTTCTCCCCTATCTCCGTTGTATGCTGACATAAAAAAAATCGAGTGTAAAATAAGAACTGCAGTCAAAAATCCCCAAATCCCTTTTAAAATGCACTTATCATCTGTTTATCTTTACGGAGCAACCCTTGAGCCAGAATGATGCTGGTGGAGAAGGTGCCACGCCCATTTTCCCCAATGGAAGATGTTTACCTCGTTTGACGCCACAGAAACGTTTGGATGGGCAAGGGAAGCCCCTGTTCCTTTTCCCGGTCATCTTCCAATGTCTTGCGTTTCGGCATTTTTGATTGTCCTTCTTTTCCTTCATTCAACCATTTTTAAACAGCTATAATCGCACCGCTTTCCAATGAGCACTAACTGACAGATGATGATGATGATGCTTCTGCGCACAGATTTCCTTTCCTTTCGTTGCTATGGATCACGTGGCGCACTCTGGTGCCGAGTATCAAAATTAGGTAGTGCTCACAACTTCACAGGCAAGATGCCCTTTGCTGTCTAGTTGCTAGTTTTTCTTTGGAGAAGATGGTAGCATCTTGAATGGTTACAAATGCAAGGGTCTACTTCATATATAGAGAACAGATGGCTGACAGTCTTGTACTGTATAGATGGAATGTCATAGGAATACAATATGCAATTCCAGGCGCTTGAATTGCGCCTGTCATATTTAAAAAAAAATCTAGTCATGGAAACATTCTAGAATTTTAGAAAAGTATGGCTGTTCTGGGAAAGACTGGAATAGTGAAAGAAAGTTGTGTTACAAGTGGTTAAACTAAAATGATATGAAGAAAATCTTAACGTTGTCGTTAAACTGTAGGGTGAATTATTTCGGCTATTAAAATGTTGAATTTTTTTACATATTCAACCTTCCTTTCCAATAAAATATCGATAACGTTTAGATATTGTATAATCTTCTGTCAAGGATGTCTAGAGAGGGAATTAAATGATAATTTATTAACCATAAAAATATTTTTGGAATATTCATACATATATTAATACTTGAAATGCGTACTTGATTTGTATTCATTACTTAATATTAATACCATATTAACAATGTTATAATTAAGTCCCAATACAAACGAATTCTGAACAATTCCATAAGACAATCGTAGACGAATTCAAAATGAAAATCTAATATCTTCTGGCTGTACATGTCAATGTTTAAGCATTTAAGGCCTGAACTATGTGGTAGATTTAAATATTTAATTTCATTTCAAATTTTTTGCAAATATTTAATTTTAACATTCGGTATTCAGCACTAATATTAGTCGAAGCTGCATAACATACACATAGCATCGGTTATGCAATTAGACTTCTGCAGCGCCTCTTTTGGCTGAGATGTTAAAAAGAGCTGTCTAGAGTGCTGAAAATCGATTTCTCGGGCAAGGTAATCTAAACAGTGAGCTTGTTGCGTACTTTTCATACAGCATGAAACGAAAATGTATGAGGAGCCAAATTGGGTATACATCTTGTGCCCAGGATCTTATTTTTCATAAGGTGAAGGCATGCAGCAGCCCAGGTAAGGTCTGCCTGTCATTTTTTTTCATTGCGCTGAAATAGGAAAAATGGACATGTGAAGACGACATGATCGAACATAAAATATGCTTAAACATTGACATGTACAGCCAGAAGATATTAGATTTTCATTTTTGAATTCGTCTACGATTGTCTTATACAGTTGTGTGATTGTGGACTTAGAATTTCATTAACTTTTGATAATGCCACGGAAAACTAGGATATTTTACAGTAAAACAGTCGAGGATTTTAAAAATATTTCGACGGATGCGTGCATTTTATTTTCTGGTGGAGGATTGAGTCCTTATTGGAAAGACCAGAAATGTTGTTAACATTGGAGATTATTTTACCTGAATAACGTAATCTGCTACTACACGTTTCGGGTTGGTCTATCTGATATTATTGGTGCTTAAATCGGGTTTGATTTCCGATTAGACTATTCGTGGAAATTTGGGGAATGATGGTGTTTTTCTTGTATCGATACATGTTGCAATATTGCAATGTTTTGTGTGTGCGATTCTCCATTTCAATGCCGGTATATCCCCGAAAAATACACACATACTGTAAGGTTCAGTGTGTAAGCATTTTCATAAGCATTTCTGTTAAAAACTTATCATTGACAGGACCAATTAATGTGAGGCAACTTGGTGATTTCATAAGCATTTCTGTTAAAAATCCATGGAAATGTTCGTGTTTTTTTAATTGACAGGACCAATGTGGGCAACTTGGTGAATACACTCCATTTAACAGTCGTTGAGACCTGGGTTCTGAACCCTAGTCTGCTATTCCTATAATTAAATTCTTGCTGTCTAATGTTTCTTTTGGCCTGAACTTGTTATATAATCGGGGATGACCAGTGGCCTTGATCTGGGTCACCTTTGCTCGATTTGAACAAGTGGAAACTTGGTGCAACAAGCTCCCACTCCAGGTCATCTTTATTGTTTAGCAAGTTTTTTTTTGTGGTTAGTATACATTATCAGAGACATCGTTGCGTGAATTCGGGATGTTTGACCCTGAAAAGAAACACACGTGATTTAATTTATTGGCCAAGTATAGCGGCGCTCATACATAATTTAGCCATTGTGTGCAAATAAAAATTCCTTCTGGCTGCGTAGCATTATTTGATGATATGATGTTCTGCCTAGCAGGCGGAATCATCTCCTACTACTTAAAACAGCTAAACAAATTTCCGCACACATTCGTCAGGCCGGAATATGGAATGGCCCAGATAGGGTTGACCTAAAGGTGTTTAGACAGAATTCAGGTCAATAGTGCGGTGAACGTGAAACTGTGCACAAGGTGCTGACATTTGAAACTTTAAAAAATTTCAAAACGTTTACGCATCAGATGGTTTACTCACATTTGCCGGGTTGGGATTAGACGCTGGTCATTCGGATTTGTCTTCCTCAGTTTTGAACCCAGACAATTTTTGTGATCATTTTTAAGTGACAGCAGCTGTTTAATGTGATTTGGATAAGTCATACACACATTGCTGCTGACATGTTGTTAAGGTAATACATGATTGATGTCTTATTAGAAAGAAATTGTATATTTTTCTATAATATGATATCAGTTTTCTTATTTTACTTCAACTGCATTAGAAAGGGGTGATCTGTTCGAGAGTGAGTTATCATTGTTTTTTTACTGGAATCATGGATTTTTTTTGTCATTTTCACTCTTGTAGTAATATAGCAAATCAACTGTTTACGAAGTTTTGGTTTTGAAAATTAGCGAAAAACTCGTTAGGGCTTTTGTTCATCTGGGCAAAGAATTTATTTGAAATATTTACTTATTTTAGAAATGTGTAAATATTTTCAACATTGAGCACTTGTGGATGGATATGAAGATGGGAAAATGCCACATTCCTACACTCTCAAAATGCAGAAGTAATTAATTTTGTTTGACTAATCGTTCTTCCTTGTGCCATCTTCAAATTATCATAGCTAGTTTCCACCCCACGTTATATTGACTTTTAAAGCTTTGAAGATGATGATGATGGAAGTACCAATGGAATTATATTGACACATGCCAATATATATGTATGAATGAAATTAAAATGACGATGTAATCAGTAAGGGCGTAACACGACTTTGACTGGCCGAAAACACACTCGAGCGATGTTTTTCGTTTAAATCATTTATTTAACAAAAAATTTCACCTTACGCAATCACATTCCGGCAAATTGCCCAATTAATTAGCATCCTTCACAACATATCACGCATTCTCAATGTGCGCGGGACATTCCCTCGGGGGGATCATTACAAATCAAAGTAGTGTTTTTAAACTTTGCATTTCTAAGATGTTTTGTTATAGCAGAATCCGGTTTCTAATCTTTAGTGGATTATGCATGTATACAGGTCGAGGTAATACGGGTTATAGTCTCATTTCCAACCCAAATGTTTAGGAAAGGACACAGAATGAATAGGATATGGTTTATCATCATGTTTATCCCTTCAAAAGACTTTGCATATGCGGAAATGATACATTTGTTTCGAAGTATATATAGTGTCTACTTCCCTCTTTGGCAATATCCCCTAATGTTCTTTCAACAAAAACTAAACAAACATTGTGACAAAATGTCTAGTTCCGGGTCCACTGCTTATTTCTTTAAAGTAGCGCAATAAAATGTGTAAATGGAAATAACTCAAAAACTTCTATTGTTTTGAAAAAAAAATCAAGAGGCTGCATTTGCATGAAACTTAATTTGTTCACAATTTGGAAAACTATAGGTACAGCCAGACGTTAAAGGAGTTCTGAACCTTATTATTACCGGCAATGCAAACATTTTAAATTTCACTTTAATTCTGGACCTATTTAGGAGCATATTAGGTACGTCATTTGATTATATTTTTGTGCTCAGCTTGTTTTGGTATTTTACGGCTTTATTTTATAAAGCGTTATTCAATGGGAAAATTGACTGACAAATGGCATAGGAAATTGCAATGCTTATTTCGAGTATCTTTTTGGTTATTTCCTATTCACAGCCTATAATCAAATAAATGACCTCCTTGAAAAAGCCTCACAATCTATTTATATTTAATGACGCATTTTTATGTCAAGCCAACTTGCAATGCAGATGGTTTGCATGTCAAGTAAACCATGCCATTTGTGTTTGCTTGATTTGTTTAGTTTACTTCCAAAGGCTGTGGATCAAGGTATACTAACATTTATTCTGTTAAAAGATGAGGTAGTGTCGTGCTTTGGCATATATTAGACGCTTGTTGCGTGTGACAGGGCATGGATTTTGGGTAACCAATGTTCATTTTTTTATACCTGAAACAAACTAGTGTTAACCAAGTGTTCACGAAAACTATGAAAAGTGAGAATTTTGAAAAGTTAAGGGTCGTGCTTAAAATTTTTTATTTAAAAACAAGTTTATATATTACTTGGCTCGAACAGGATGATGACATTTGATAATCACGTGGTCCAATGTTTAAATTGTTATCTCAATTTTGCCTATTTTTGAATTTCTGAGAGAAGTCATTAGACCTAAGTCCATAATTGAAGTCCTCCGGATGTCTGGACAATTTAAAATTATTAAGAAATTGAATAGACACCCACATAAAATGCTGTTGCTACAAATAAGACACATGAAATTACATATACTGTTTGGTAGAGGACATGTGATGATTTAACCATGACATAGCCGAAAATATTTGCTCATATCTGCGTGACACAATCTTCGAAATTGTTTTTGTCAGTAAATCGTTTAGATATACAGCTGTTTGTGCATTAACCTTCAGTTGCGATCGTGAGGTGAACTCTTATCTCCTATGTATATTCCATGTCACATTTTGATTAGTCGGACTGCTTGCAGCAATACAGTGTCGATTTGGAACTGTTATTATCGTCAGTTGTTGTGTATTTTAATGTCTTTTGAATTTCGACAATGAAAGGCAGGTTTTATTTATTTTTTGTCAATGTCTAGCACAATTGTTGTTTGCCTCAAAATTTCTCACTTAATTATAGGATATGTGTAATGAAGGCCATAATTAGCCCTTCCATTGTACGCCTGTAAGTCACAATAATGCTCAAGACAAATAACTTTTTTTTTCAGTGACCATGCAACTCGTGTTCGAGTAGAGGAGATGGCTTCGGACGTGCATCCATACACAATGGCAGAAGACAGCGAGGACAAGCTCTTGCTACTGCAGAACGAACAACCCGAGGATGCCGAGATACAGCCGGATCCCGATGTGTTCGCAAACAGACAAGCCAATGAGGAGAATCCGGGGAGCTCGCGACCGTTCATCATCAGCTCAAGCCAGTTCGACGATGGCGACAAGCGCAACTTTTTCAACGAGCCAGGAATTCTCATTAACAATTCGGCATTCCATCATGTTTTCGTGGCTGCCATCGTCGCCGGCACAGCGACCATCCTCGTGCTGCTGTTCCCCACGTACCTGACAAACTTCAACGACGCGGGAAGCGATGCCTATTGCGCACTCCTTTTCTGCTCGCTGAGCAGCTGGGTGTTCATTAGCTTGGCTGTCACAGGGTTCCAGGTTTGGAAAAAGAACTTTCGACCGAAGCCGCCACTGGCCATCAAGAGGCTCTTTAAGATCGGAGTGTACTATGGCCTGAGCGGGTTGGCGGTCTTTTACGGAAGAGACCGCTACCGCGTCGGCTGCCATCTGCAGGACTCCCTCGCTGCGGCCATTTTACCATCGGCCGTGGTCTGCCACCTGTTCAGCTCCAAGTGTGGGTGTTTATGGTCTTGATTTTTTGCTTTGATTTTCTGAATTGCAGTTCTGTTTGAGTGTTACACAAATCGAATCGGGTCCTTAATGTCAGCGTAAAAATTCAATTTGGTAGGGGCATTGAAGTTCCATCGAATTCCAATCGAATTTTCAAAGTACATTTAGAAAACAATTGAGGATTTTCTCTCAAGATAATTGGGACTTTGTAGCAGCGATTTCCAAGAAATTTGCTGCACATATGTATCACTAAAGTTTGTTCTTATTTTTCACTAGTGGACAGCGTTTGCAAGTTTGTATGTGTTGCATCTGCTGTCATTGGGCTTTTTATCTGCGTGGATTTTCAAATTTGGGATGAGTACAGCTGCCATGGCAATATCGTGACCACTATGACGGAGGCTGGTCAGATGTGGTCGTCGGATGAGCACATCATCTGGACGATGATTTACTTGACAGGAATCGGGCTACTGGCACTCTTTATTAATCTCCTAGAATGGGAAATAAAGAGCAAGATGGTTGGACTCTTTTGTTTTGTTTTCTCAATTTGTTGTCTTTCTCTCTCAGTAGTACTTACTAAGTGATTGGCTAATTTAATTTTAGTCAAATTACTCTCTGCCCACGATCCCCATGACAGCGCTGGGAATTGAGGATCCACAGCCATCTACCAGTGATGAATATTCAATGGTGCCGATATCTTCAGTTCAGGGTAGTTGTTCATCGAAACTAATGTTTGTGAGTTCAATTTTATTATTTACAGTGGTAACATTCCAGAAAACATTCTGATAATTATAGTTTGCCCTGAAAATTCCATTACAAGCACACTGTTCTCCATTTTCAGGGTCATGCTCTTGTCATATCAATGTGGCTACAGTTTTTTTCTGCAGTAACAATTTTGGCACTATTCTGGACTGATCTTTTCTCTTTCCTGGGGAAGGTAAGACTTTCAAGTACATATTTTCTATTTATATGCTGCATCGGTATGTATACAAGATTTGATAAGATAATTGCATGGCAAGATTCCCCTTTACCGTAAAATAAGCCGGAAATATTGACCTTGATGGTTTATGTTACTAGTTTTTGCTAGCATGGGTTGAATTCTTTTAATTGCTGCTTGCACGCAACTTGATATTTTTAAGCCTTGCATAATAGCGTTGCCACATCATTGTTACAAATGCCAATCTACTTACTGATACGAAATTGTTTCAAGGAAATCTGCATGTTGAACTTTGAGTATTGTTCAAGGTAATTGAGATTTGTACGTGTTAAAAAATGCCCGATAGATGACAGAAGTGTTGCGTCTGCAGGCCGATGATAAACTTCTTGGCATGTTGCACAGGTGGTTGTTTTTGGTGTTAAGTCCTAGTGCCTATTCTTTGTTTACTTGCCCAATTTTTCTGCTAAGAATTCATTTTTTTTGTGCAAGGCTGCTTGAATTTTATATCCTTAATTAAGACCTTTCTCAAACACCACAAGTTGATGTTGATGTACAAGTTTTGTTTCATTGCCTTTCAGGCTGGCTCTTCTGGCGATTTCCAGAAAATGATGGGTTCTGGCTTTGCCTGCGTGTTTGGCATTCACGATCCCAATTTGACCGAGGAGTGTACAAGCGTGGCTCACATCTCCTGGCCCTTTGTCATCCTCTACACCTGTCTTTTTGTGGCTCTCGTATACCTGATCATTCTGGCTCATGATTGCAGCAGTTGCTATGTTGTTGGGGTGTTGGCGCTGGCCCTGCCGCTCAGCACCCTGTGGTGGTCCTTTTTCATGACAGGTAGCGTTATTCGCTGGGCTCCCAGTTTTTCAGGTGAAACTGGGTTCACCATTGTCGGCTTTCCTCTCATGGTTGCAGCACTCGTGCTCTATAAGTATTACAGCGAGCGAGAAAAGGTGCATATTATCGAAGCTTAGGTCTTGCAGATCGTCGAATGGCTTGGCTATACTTCAGCTAGGGTCGAGCTCTTTTTAAAAATAACAGAATACCCTCCTGTGAGGCTAGGAATTCGCTTACTGAAGCCAAAGTGTAGATAAGCCTCTATAAATATACAGTATATCAACGTTGTTTGTTGATGTTTTAAAAGTATTTTAATTGGCTTGTTTTATCCAAGTATTGCTGTTGCAAGCTTTTAATTTTGTTGAAGACATTTTGTACGAACTGTACTTTTGTCAACCAGGCATGCAAGCTTGCCTTTGGTAAAAATCGTGATAAGTTATAATTATTATTGCATGAACTAGTCTTCCTCGGTGGTTGTTAACATCAAGATGACGATACCAAAGTAGCATTGCTTGGTAAGAAATCTTTGGCCTCACTGGCTGGCGGCCCAAATGTTTGAATTGAATCTAGGTTATTGACTAGATATCCCCAACCAGGAAATATGATTGTGCTCATTGGTCATAACATATGTGTACGCCTTAATTCCCAGCAATTCGCATTTTCTTAGGAATAATCCAAAATTCAATCCAAAAATACTTGGCGCGTAAAATTGTTTTTTGCAGGCATGATTCCATGTTGCTTAATATCTGCTTCTAAAGTTTAATGGTTTTTGGAGCTAAATCATGGTATTTCTCACCAATTATTGGTGTGTCGTTGTTAAATGGATGTATAACGAGTAAACAGCATCGTTGATTTCATGTTTTAAAAGCTACTTTTAACATTCGGCAAGTGTTACTCGTCCTGAATGGCTTTTTATACATATAATACAAATGTTCCTGTATTTTGTTGTGAGTGTATATATGTATACATGTATTGCTACTTAAGGTGCAGTCCCTTTTGTCAAGGAATACTACATACCTGAGATTTTTGGAATAATGGATTCGTACATCTTTTATTCTCACTTAAATAAATGTGATGTGATGTAGTAACAGTCGATGTGACTGCTTCTGTGCCAGTTACTACTTCCTGTATAAAAATAAACAAGATTCCAGTTGAATAACATTTTATTATTTGTAAATTCTAAGCGATTTTCTATCATACTTTTTATAGTGTCAAGTCGCCTTAAAAAAAAATTGAAAAAGTACTTGAATTTTTAGCACCTGTCGATGCTGGACCTGTCTGCATTTGGGAAATTTCTAGTAACCCAGAATTTCCAGGATTATACGATAAGAATTTAAAATCATGTGTGAAAATAATTATCTTTTATTAACATGAAAAAACATTTCAATTTGTTAAGAACATGCTACAACCTTCTGGTTTATAATAGATGAATTGTTTACTGAAGAATTTTAAATTTTCTTCATTCTTGGTAGATGATTTAATAGATGAATTTACATGTGAAACAAACCAAAATTACTCATGGCATAATTATGCAATGAGTAATTTTGGTTTGTTTCACATGTAAATTCATCTATTAAATCGGGTCAATCAGAACATACATTGATGTTAGCTTCTTCCTTAACATAATATAAATCTACATCAGAAAGCATGTTTGGTTCCCTATTAGCTGTGATTACGTGTTTCAGTTATTTCTGGGTTTTTTTTTATTTAAGAAGCTTAAAGTTTAGAAAATGTAGCTGGTTCTGTAGACTTGCTAATACTGTGCATAGCTGCCTTCACTGTATCCTCACTCTGGAGCATTGTCATATTATAATGAGCCTGAAAATAAAAGGAACATAATATGCAGTTAATCGTTACTTTAAATGAAAGACTAAAGAAGTTTTTTTAAAAAATAAAAATTTTAAGCACATTTAATGTTTTAGAGGATCAGGAGACTACAAAAGAGAGGATTTTGGCAAAATATAGTGCCAATTGGGTGGTCCTTAAAATCTAAGGGATATCTTTTGAAATATGCTTGAATTTTTTCCAGCAAATTTACTCGATAGCTTGGGTTAACTAATGAAGTAAGGTCTGATCTGCAACTTCAGCAGTACCTGAATTTATGAGGGAACGATAAGAACAACGTCTAGAAATCTCAATATGAATGCAGAACTTACCATAAAATGGAGACTATCAGGAATGGAATGATTCCGTGAGTAATTTAGGTTGACCTTTGTTCCTTGCACAGCCACTGGACTCTTTGATGCAATGAGAGCAGCCAGGTCAAGGGCGGCATTCATAAGCATCTCCTTGTCTTCAAACACACTTGATACCAAACCCATCTGGGTTGCTTCATCAGAGTATATTTTTCTGGCTGTATATGCTAGTTCCCTCACCAAACTATCATTTCCAACAATTCGTGGCAATCGCTGCAATGTGCCAACATCAGCAGCTAATCCCATATCTACCTCCTGCACAAAAAGAGATTGCAAAGAAAAGGAGTAAATCACCTTTAAAGTTCTCAAATCAATGAATATAAATAACAGTGCAATACCTTTATTTGAAACCATGCATCTTTAGTGCAATATCGAATGTCGGATGCACAAATCATGTCAACACCAGCACCAATACAAGCGCTATGGACGGCTGATATCACTGGTTTTGGACACTAAAATAAAGTTTAACAGAATTAATTTCCTGTGCGTTTATGGAATGCAGCTATGCAATAAATGACAACTTCTGCAACTTGAAATATACAGAAAAAAAACAGTGTAAAAAGTAACTTGAATACCCTTTCAAGTGATGATAGCGAATCCTGGTATGCTTCAATGTGATTTTTTAAAATTTTTGCTTTCCGGGCAACATCTTCATATTGGCTCATTTCACTGAACATTTCAGTCAAATTTGAGAAGTCTATCCCTGCAATTAATTAGAAAAAAGGTCAGTTAGAAACCAGAGAGCATCCTACAAATTCTTTAAATATTTCCGGAGACATACCTGATGTGAACAGTTTTCCTGAACCTGATAACACCACAGCTCGGCAGTTTGAATCGTCCCCTAATTTATCAAAACATGATCTGAGCTCTCTGTGAATGGAATTCAAAAAGTTGACATGTAAAATGTTGTTACAAGTCTCCCAAATTTAACATTTGAGGTGAAGATAATTAACCCCTTGCAGCAAACATTTTACTCATCAATGTAAAACGAACCTTCTGCCACTTTACAGAACTTTACGAAGAATTTTAAGATTCTTTACATGATATTGTTTTTAAGCAATAAGTTAAAATAATTTCTAAAAGCAGGAACATGCATGTTTGCTGATAATCTAGGAATCAGTAATTATTATTAGGGCACCTCCATACTGCCTCATTCATCGCGTTCATCTTCTCTGGTCGGTTGATTTCTACATGATAGACCCATTCTCTCGGCTTTTCCACTTTGAGGGTTTTGAATTGATATTCACCGCTTGTAGAACAGCTGCGAGCAGTCACCGTCTGTATCACATTGTATCCTAAAATGCATTTTAACAGAATTTTCATTTATTTAAATATGAAGACATACTTGTTGGCCACTATAATGTGTGCCAATTATGCATGGTGTTGGATAATTGTCAATGATTTTCCCAATTTCCACGACGACAAGTAAATTCTTAAAATTTGTTAATCATGATGTTTCAAAACTGTACATTCATCATTAAATATTCTTAAAGTCTTATCATTTCAAGAAATAGTATGTCATGATCACGAATGTAACAAACAATATTTTTAAATGCTTTCCAAAAAGTTTTAAAACTGATAACTTTCACGTTTCTTCTTGCAATAAATAATGAGTTGTTGATGGTCAAAACTTGGATGAAGTTTTAATATTCCGAAAGTAATACTAGTATATTACTAAACATTATGCAAAGTTACGATAGAAACGACATCATGTGGTTTGTAATTTATTGTAGGAGATAAATATAGGCAGAATTGAGACAAGACGAATATACTGTCTGCATGCAGCTAATGCAGGTGAAGATGTGTTTAATTGCTTAGAAAATTGATGATTTCTGCTAAATTGCATTACTATAAGATGTAAAAAAATCAATCGTCATACCAATCCGACCTAGTCTGGGAATTAATAGACGTCCTGCCATTGTGGTTATCAAAGTATGACTAGACAGTTTTACGTAACGTCTGCAAGGAGTAGTCGACTGATGAGTCCACATCCAGGGTTTTATGTAAAAACGAACTACGATTAAGGGCTATTCGAAAAGGGCATTTTCCAGACAACATGTGGAAACTATTATTACGATAAATTATTTCAATATTCCTCATACGCATGCCTACTCTGTTCCAGAAGATTCTAGTAATAGCCTTTACTATCCCACTTCCCGTTGACATTTGTCCAATTTTTACATCCCAAGCATACATATGGATTTTTTGTATGTCCCCTATCTTATCTGTACATGCCAGCCTATGCACATTTTAATGACCAGATCAATCTATTTTAATATTTGTGGGGGGATTCGCATCATGTAATGCATATTGTAACGATCCCAGAGAGGGCACTCCCGCGCATGGCAGGAATGTGAGGGACGGTGCCCGGAATGTGCGGCATGCGCGCGCCTATATGATGTAACGTGTTACATATACGTAGAAGGTTCTGGAAGGGTCGGGATTCCTGCTGTCGAGGTTGCCACCAGGGGAATGGACATGTATATATTGTAGCCTGGGCCAGCGAGAGGGGAGTTCAGATCTGGGGCCTGAGCAGGATGGTAAGCCGCCGCATGCGTTTTTGATAATCCTTAAATTATGTCAAACTTTTTTGCCTCTTTTTAAACACCCACCCACCCCTTTGTCACAAGTTTTATTACACCCCATCCATAATTATGTCACAACCCGTCGATTACTCCCCCCCCCCAATTATTTTTTAATAATTTTACATTCTTTTATAATTTTATCGGGAAGAAAGTTTTAAGTCACAACAGGACCCAAATCTTTTTTCCCGACTGCTATAATGCTATTCATAATTTCAAATGTTAAAAAAATAAAAAAAAATTTACCGCATATTTTTTACCGTTTCAAATAAGTTTTGATTGTGTGATGTCACATTACCGAACCACCCCTCCCCCCACCCATTGGTCACAGTAATAATCAAAAAACCGAATAAATGATGAAAGTTTACATGGTGTACAGTAGGCGAAAAATGATTTATTTTAAAATACTTTTTGCTTATACAGTAGTACGTGCAATTAATAGTGTTTAAATAACATGATTAAACAGTTAAAATTATATCAGCGTAAATGTAAATTTCTGGGAAAAAAATACTTCTTTGGTTGTGCATGAGGTACGTAATTGTCATTTGTGATTAGTTAAAAAATTGGAAGTTCCATACATTGGAGTATCGTTTCATATATGAAAATTCATGAATGTGCATGCCCGATCAAACTTAAATAATTATACCAATATATGGTGGACACAAGTACATTTTTTGGCAATATATAAAATATGCAAGTGGCTTTCGGTATTAGAGAGCCGAACTTATTAAGTTAGCATTGCGTTGGCACGTTATTTGGCAAATTGTTTTTTTGGTGTCGTTGGACAAACATAGCTTCAATGACATTCCATAAACAGCTCTCCTTAATGAAGTCATTATCAACTAAGTTTACCAAATAATAACTGTCACTGATCTGTTTTATAATTGAGTGTGATGCTGAGTCTTCACTATAAAGCTTGCCCCATTGCTCAGTCCACAATCCAAATGCTTCATCCTAAAAATAGGGAAAAACATTCTGTTAATTCAATTTTGAATTGTAATCAATGTTTGAAAATATGAAATTAACTTACTTTCCAAACGATAAAACTGACTGGATCAACTACTGTAGGTTGAATAATTTCTCGACCTGGAAAAACGCCCCATGTGACTGCTATTGGCACGTGCTTGTGAGAATTTGTAAACGATTCATCCCCCTGAAAGTGGAATAACATAATTTGTGAAAATTATTGTTGATATATGTGAAATAATTTAAGGTGAATTGCAACACAATCTACAAGCAATGCTAAAAATTGCCTTCCAGTAATTAGGAAACTTGATTATGTAGAATTTTGCAACTTTCCCAGTTTGTTTTTTATACACAAAAATCGTGCATTTTGGCATTGCTGGTACACGGTCTTGCAACTTTTATAACCACGTATCAGTTTTTTCTAACTTACTTTTTTGTTTATGATATGATAGTTGACCATTGGAAATTGTGGCAGAACTTCTTTGAGGGCTAGAACATTTTCTTTACATGTGAAAAATTCCAGATATGCCTAGGTAAGTAAAATGTCAAATATTATGTTAATGAATTTCCTTTGGCGCAACCTTTTAAAAACATGCAGCATACTTTCCAACTTTCTCAAACGTTTTTTAAATATTTTATTGAGGTTATTTTAATGCCTAAATTTTGAACACTTGTTGTAAATATGCTAGACTATTTTGGGAGCATTTGTTAAAATTGGTTGCATACCTTTTGATAAATGAAGCCATTTGGATAGCCCCATCCGACAAGTGGGTCGCTTGAAGATGCGCCATTAACTGCAGGTTGTGAATTGATGGTGAGAACCCCTCGTTTATTAACACTGATCAGTTGGTCCTTGAGCAGTGAAGTTTCTTTATTTAATTCATCGTCATTCCATGGAATACTAGTAACCTAAAAAAATAGTTGATACATATTAAGAAATTCTGATCTGGTATCATTGCATAATATCAAACTGACTTATTACATGGAACTATTTCAAAACTTAGATAAAATTACCTTAATGCCATTTGCTTTGGCTTCTCCAGACAAGTAGCAACAAAATACATCCCACACATCTTGTTCAGAGTTTAACTCCTGGCCCCACATTTGAAGAAGTTTGTTTTTTGGGTTTTTGCAGGCAATAAAAAATAGGTAATAATCTTTCAACTCTCCAAATGCAGGGGATTCTGAACTTCCCCAACGGCCATTCGGAAATTCATCCCAGTTCTGAGTCCTGTATATGTAACTTTTTGGGCGAGCAGACCAGAATATAGGGCGTACATCTTCAGAACAACGACGTGAGTTGGCCGCCAATTTCCAAGGAAGAGTTCGCCTAGGTTCGTCGCACCACAATCCGACTTTACGGAGTATCGTGACCGTTGCAAACTCACGATTTAGCGTGTAAAAATGTATTCCTGGAACAGCCTGACTAGAAAGCAATTCGCGAATCATTTCGATGGCATGGGTAATCCCATAGTTTCGAATTGCTTCATCGTTATCTTTTAATGGTTGGACGATTTCTAGGATGTCCTTTGGAACGTCTATCTTGGCCAACTTCACTATCTGTCTTAGTGAATCATAACTCTGGAAAGAACATGCCGCAGTTAAAATAGTTTACTAATACAAAAATATGGTCAGAAATTAAGCTTCAAAAATGAGGGAGGCAAGCAACTACCTGCAGTGGCATGATTCCTGGAAGGATTGGTACATTGATTCCAATTTTGCGACAATCCTTTACAAATTCCAAGAATGTAGATGCTTTAAAAAACAGTTGAGTGATTATGAAATCTGCTCCAGCATCAACTTTTTCTTTAAGATGTCGCAAGTCATCGTCATAGGAATCGCAATCGGGATGCCCGCTGGGATAGCCTAAAAAATTCAACAGTGGAATTATGATTTTAAAACAAAATTTGTCTTAAAACATAACACCAATGTTATTTAAATACCTGCTACTCCTATCACAAAATAATCGCCATACATTTCTCTTATGTAGCGCACCAAATCGACAGCATAAGAAAAACCATTTTCAGTAGGCTTCCAATCTTTTCCACCAATGGGATCTAAAATTTGAAAAAAAATTGAAAAAATTAAGGCATTCCACAATTTGAGATGTAGAATTCAAAATCATTTTATAGCAATCAAGCAATTTCTTACCACCCCTAAGCGCCAAGATGTTTTTGATGCCTACGTCTTTTGCACGTGAAAGATGCTGGTTGACTTCATCCCGCGTCATGTTGCAGCAAGTCATGTGAAGCATAGTTTCTAATCCGCAGTAATTCAAAGCAGCACTTGCTATCATCATGGAACTTGTCTCACATTCGCCCCCGGGGTTTCCTGCACTATGCCAAGTCACATCGCAGAAAAGTGGATTTCCTTGAGCCATGCTTTCCAACCTGATTGAAAATCAAATTAATAACAGCGAATTAAAATTGTTTCATCTACAACACAACAGCCGATCATATATGCCGCAACGTTTACCTGGAAACTAAATTAACTGCTGCATTCTTCGTTCGTGGAGGAAAAAACTCCATGGAAAAAAACCTATCGCCAGATACGATCCTGTTATTTATTCGGTCGATCAAACGCTGGTAGACATATGGAACGCTATCTGTTGAGCTTGATCTGGACATGACTGAAGACTTATCGGAACCCGAGTAATGGTCCTCTTGAGTTTGTGCCAAGCGGCTGTGTCCATCTCTATCGAGAAACATTCTGGTGACCTGCGGTAAACAACATTTTGCAATGAAATATTAAGGGGCGTGCAACTAGGAGTAGTATTTAAGGAATCGTCTGTGTCAATATTGAGCTAACATCTATTGATGTTGATACCCTCGATAATTCTATCTTCAATATACTGTGGGAATTGTATTTGTGGAGCACTTCGTATCGATAATTTGTTATCATTTCACACTTTATCTATTCAATAAGTTTATTTGCGGTTGCGTCTCTTGTTGCATATACTATTATAGTGACACTAAACTGTACATTTTTAACACACGTTCTCAAAATGACATGATTGTAACTCAAAATAGGATTATTAAAGTCTAGATTTTGATATTTTCCAATATTATGCAGCATTGCAATTATTTTTTTTTAAAAATAGTTCCTGCATTCATGCACAAAGATACCATCTTTTGGTCACAACAGCAACCAGATTGTTTTGCCTCTGATCCTATTTCTCCCTCATTTACTTCTACTGTGTTTATTGCTCTAATTACCGTGCAAGTCAACTACACAGGAAGATAAGATTGAAATTAATTACAAATGTCTCACACCCTGGCCGGATCACCATTTCAAACAATAAATGTTCAACTGTCATTTAGTGACAGCTTGAACTAGCCCTGCTGTATCCCCTGGCCACGATACAAACATTCAAAGTTCAAATTGTGGTAGAAGTTGGACAAGGCTACACACACAAGTTGTACAATAGCCTTCAACTAAAATATGCACACATACAAAAAAATAGGTATTCTCAGAAAATTCCAGGCCTTAAGTACCAGGATATACATTTTTTTTTTTAAATCTCTAAATCAAATTATTCGACATAGTGATAAATATTACTTTTTCCTGGCGATATACACTGTAAAACTTTCACTGCACACTGGCTGAGAAACGCTGATATACATATCACTCAACACTGTTTTGAAGATTGGTGTTTATAGTGTTTATCTGATGCCAAGCTTGAACCTTGAAACCCACGTGTACTTTTGGCAACAAAACAGTTGTCAAAACAAGGTGTTTAACCTTGGGAAGCCTCTGTTCAGACACAGACAAACAACTGTTCAAACACATTTTGACATCGGGATGAGTCTAATTTATAGTCAAAACTCGGAAAAACATGACTTTTTTAAATTATTGAAAGTTTGCAGCTGTTGTTAATTTATATTTATTGGACAAACAAATAAGTAATAACTGCGGATTTCTTTTCAAAACTTGTTAATATTCTCCAAACTTGCCATTTTAAAATTTGTAAAATATTCCAGTGTATCATGTGATATTCATATTAATTGCCATGCATTTACAAATGCATTTTTTTATAAAATGAAATAAGTAGTTCATCTCATTGTGTTAACATTCACAATATGCCCAGGACAAAGTGTGTGTATAATATTATTTAATTGCACAAAATCCTGCACAGAGAATGCAGGAATCTTATCTTACCATAACCTTTGCATATCAGTAATGCAATATGACGATATCATTATACATTACGATACTGCGTTACACACATGTATAATATCTACTATTCACACTGAATTATTTATGCTATATACGGTATAATCTCAGCAGATATTATTGCCCTATTAGTGAATGTCGATTAGCATAATGACATGCATTTGCTTTGTTAATTATATACTGTTGTTGTTACGGTAAATCGCCCACGTTTTCATGATCTGCGAACTGCTACTTTTTACAGAGATTTTTCTCCAGCATCAGAAAACCCGCAAAAACAATGATTTTTTCGTGTTTTTATAACATGGACTTTTAAAACTTGTTTTTTTGATGCGGATTGTGAACGATGGGACGAATAGTTATATTTTTTACACATGGCATATACCGGCTGGACATTTAATCGGCAGCGAATTTTTTTTTTTTTTCATAAAGGCAAAATATATCAATAAAGTAGTAACTGAATACACTATGATACATTGTGCCGGCAGAATGCCGTAATATACATTTAATAGCTGAACAAAGTATTCATATATACGTGGTCATGCATATTTATCATAACAAAGTACATGCATGGACACCGCTTATAGGCTCCGTGAATTTGAGACTTGTATTAAAAGATAAAGAATGCTTGTAATTACTTTTTCACGTGTAGATGCACATAAAATGTTCTTACCTGAAATCTGCACAGAAATTTACTGTTAAGTATGTAGAGAATTACAGAAGTTGATGCACCATACGCACATGCTACGTCCGTTATATAGGGGGCTATGGATATGCAGGTGACGCATAGTATGACGCATGGTACAAAGACTTTCCAAGGGTCATTCACAAACTTATGTCTGTTATTTATAAATTATAGCTATTTCCATTTCGGCGTGCAGTTTATCGGGTTCTGCATATAACTCATCCAGAATAGGAAAAATCAGCATGAAATCGGAATTATGTTTTTTTTTAAATCGTCAAAAGGTTTGTTTGCATGGGGACCCGGAATATGAGGAAAAAATTGCTTTTGTAAAAATTACGAAAGTTTATAAATGAAAAACTTCTTTTTAACACAAAGTTCATAACCCATTATTTTTAGCTGTTGTAGGATTTGTAGGTTGTATTTTCCATTACTTTCTAGCTTTTAAAAAAATGTTTGATATGCCTTATTTATGAACTTCCCCTGTTGGTATATTAGTAGGCGCTTTAGCTTGAAGCGCCTTATTATTTCAAAAATGGCCGCTGTTGAAGCAGGACGGATTTCAAACTGCGACGGATGTATCCTTCAATTAAATTCAGGTAGAAGATAACATTACTCGCAATTTTGTTGTTGAATATTAAAGCTAAGAATGTATTTATTGTTCTAAGAAAAATACAGTCTGTATTATAACAGATTAATTCAAACAATTTGAATTAGGAGAAGCAGCGTAGATCCCCTAGCATTGCCTGAATATCCCGCCATGTAGGCAATGCCATAAATGACTACCCTAATCTTTAGGTTTTACCGTTTTACGTTTTATAGTATATGAAATTTCTATACGGTTTTTGTACAATCAGATTTTATAAGGGTCAAATCAATAATGTAACCTGTATAATATTGAAATATTCCACAAAAAAAAATGTTAAAAAAATTCTTGGGGAATTATTTATAAGATTGGAAAGTATTACAAAACTTAATTGTCTTATGAAACCTTTATCGTTTACATCGAAATTATTGTATTTAATTATTGTCTATAAAAATACATGTAAAGAATAAATTCCCGTTAGTTAATCTTTATTACAAGCCAGTGCCACCACCCATAATTGTTTTCCGTCGCCAGTTACTTGATGGTCATTCACTAATCCCTAGCTTCATGTTGCCTTTTTCCTTCCTGTTTTCCTTTTTTTCCCTACTTTCGATTGGTAGGGTAAAATTAGATCTTTTTAAGATTGTCATAACTTTACGCAGAACTCAAATTCTTTAATTATTTATTCCAAATAATTTGCTTACTTTTTTAAAATCAAACGTCTTAAACAAAGTTTATCTTTGTTTGTTATGTTACTTGTACAGTATGCTTATTTTGCTTGGCAGAAATTAAAGTCAAATAATATATGTATCACCCGTTGCAGTTTGTCGAGGAAGTAATTTAATGTTATCTTTTTTAGATTTGGAGGAAAAAAAGTCGTCCGGGAGTTCAACGTTGGTTATTTATCCCTGAAATGAACCTTGATGAGTAGTTCTACACCTCACAAGGTAAGAAAGGGGGGTTATCTTCCTCTTCACTTATTTGTTGGTTGTTCAGCTGTAAAAGTTGTTTTAAAGATGACAAAAATAAAAAATAACAATAATAATCTATAGGCTTATAAGTATAAAGAATGATTAAAATAATCTGCTATGTTTATTACAAACTACAAGGTTCTGTATCAAAACATGAAAAAAATAAACACTACTATGTATTGGCAAAGTAGTCTATAAAGCACGAGGGTATATAAAAATACATAATAAGAGAAAATTAACTCGTAGTCAATAAGAGTCAATCATAAGAATTACGCCTGATCTTCAGAAGTCTTTCGAATTAAATGAAAGCGGCCTAAAGGATCAGGAATGTAATATTTTTGCCAGAGTTCAGTGTTTGAGGACCGGCGGCCCCATGGTTTAAATGGACCATCCCAGCGTAAAAGTTTTGCTTGTTGCAAAAAGCGACAAGAGTATCGAGCAGCAGTTGTGACCCCTAAAAATCCATTATACAGAAATGGCAATGAATTTATATTGAGTATATACTATATTTAAAAACTGATATACAATAGGAGAGCAGCACTATAATTAATGCTTGTCAAATTTAAACCTACCCAAGTGCCTAACATTCCACATGGGTTCCATTGCACTGATCTTGTTATATAGTTCCAACATAATTGCTACATGAGCAGCGTCACTGCCAGCCTTAGTTCCAGTTATTTTTTCCCTAAATAAGGTGGAAAAATAGCATAAAACGAAAAGTCATATCTGGAAAAAGATACCGCATAAATTTAAACTCATTAATCTAAGTTACTTGGAATCCGATGTTATCCAGAAATCGAGTTTTGTAGTCAAGTTTAATTGCTTCCATTCAGTTAAGTTTATCACAAACACGCCAGTGTCGAACGAACAAGCCGCAGGGCTAATTCGCAATTCCTTGATTCTGTGATTGTTAAAATTGACATAACTAGCATATGAATTCTGAAAAACAAAATTGTATATTATTATTATTATTTTCATTTTGCTTCAACTGATACAGCCAATTTAATAGTAGTACTTTGTAAAATAATGAAAATATTAATTGACCCGAGTATAAGATAGCCTCTTGGAAACAGAATTACAGTCTGTAGAAAACACTCCCAAATGTCCAGGCTGAGGCACAACACTTGCCAATTCTTTGATATCACCTTGCACGATGCAGTCATCCTCAATATAAACTATTGATCCTTCGACTTCTGGAAAAATTAGGGGAAGATATGCCTTGACATGATTCAGCGGAACCTAGAATCCAATTAAAGAATACATTAGTCATGAATTCATCCTCTCCAATGCCAAATTCAAATTGAAAGCATTCACCTCAAATGTAGAATTTTGGATGGAAATACTCGTAGGGGAACGAATGACGAAGGGCACTTGTCGCAAGTCGCTTTTAATTATCCAAGATCTAAAACGGTCAGGAAATCAAGTGCATGTACTATTAAGATTGAGATTAAAGGAGTGATATTTTTTAACATCAGATTTGTTACGGGGAAACGGTAATTGACGTTTCCCGAAATGAGCATTAAACCAACCTAAGATAGTGAACGTTTTTCTGAGAGGTAGTTAAATAAAATTTAAGGGGTTGAACAGTATTCAATACGATGCTATTAATAGCAGCTACCATTCCTACAATCCGATCAGAGGCGAGCATCACTGAAACTGTAATGCGGTGATGGGCTAATTCAATTTCTGGTGTTGTTACTAAATCTGAAACACAATTACTATTAGAATATGGGTTACATAATTGCAATGTTGGATGACATATCAATCAAATACCATCACTAGTTGCATGATCCAAATTCTGCAAAGGGAAATCGCTGAATTTAAAGTCCCATACGTATATTAGAAGCGAGATTGAAAGCAAAACCATCACACCAAATACGAAGACAAATAAACCTGCAAAACAAACACTAATAATTACATATTTGAACTATTTCATAAACAGTTTCGAACAGTTCAGCGTGTATAGAAAGTTGTATACTTGCCTAGTTTGAATTTCCATTTCACCATTATTAATGTCTTATTAATAATTTTCAAGATGTGGGAGTCTGTATAAAGACTACGAATATAAGTCTGTCATTTTTATGTGGCAACTGAGCCTGCATAAAAAAATATATAATCTAAATACCAGACCTTCACTCAAACTGTTTTCATACAACAAACCAAAAGTTGTTCGTTTTTTTACATGTGTTTTGTAATTTTCTGAATGACCCTCGTCATGAGTTTCATTAAAATGTTGTGAGATGTCGCTCTATGAGCCATTCGAAGGCGAGTCGGAAGTCGTTTGGAAATGCGAGTTGTCTTTGCTCGTAATTTGTACATTTGTATTTGTTTTCATCTGGAAAATGGTAAATATGTTACGATATTGTTTTAGGGATATGCTAACGAAAGTAATTCATCGTTATTTTAATTCTACTTGCCTGTAAACGACATGAAATCCGCTCTTTTTTTCTTTCTCATTTGCACTGTAATATATGTTGTTTGGTTAGGATTAGCGAAAAACATGCGCTTGAAACATACAGATAAGCAAAAAATAGTCAATGGGGAGGATGTTTTGAACCTCTTATCATTAACAATTGTTGATGTAAAACTTAAAACATTCCATTAGCTTGACGTGCTCGTGAAATTTCCGATGATAATACAGGTGTGTGTGCACAATTTGACCCCGATTGCATCGATTAATCAAGTGACGCAAGATTATACTTCCCCAAAAAAGAAAATTAATGATGAAATTGCTTGGGTTTTCTAATCTTTACATCCAACGTGTAGTGTCATCTCCCGAACTGCATTACGTGTTGTATTCGGGCAATAAAACATGCAAAGGGTACGTGCATGAATGGCAATATAACTCGTTATATTTAAAATCTGTGGAGTTGTGGAGAGCTTCTTATTTAATATGGTCATCATCAATTCTTGGATAAGCTGAAGATGTGACACTAAAGGTTAGACTTCTGTTGGGGATGCCACCAAAAGTCAGTAATGCAACCTATTGCAGCAAACGACTTTGAATACTGCCTTCAAAATGCTGAGCTTGGAAACTTGAAAAGAAGCTCCCTAAGGATACTTCCTGCGAGCATAACTGCATTTATGGCAATTTCAATGGCAGGAATTTGTTTAAAATTCAGATTAGTTCAAGGTCAAAACTGGTAGTCGTTCACCTATTGTCATTCCATGAAGTTGTTAGGGTTGGGATGTTTCCACCTTTAAAAACTAGGTAGAATGCTTTCCCCATAAATTGTAATTAATTCTTTCAGCATAATTTTCATTAACTGAGATTTATTAGAGGTATCTATCAGTACATAATTCCAAAAGGACAAGAACCCAAAGTGTCATAAAAGGATAATTTAGGTTTGGTTAGATTTTTGATCATTTCGGCTTTGTCTGAAATTTGGACTTAAGGATCCAGGGCATTCAAGATCCCTTCTATTTCACTTGAATGCATCCCCAAATTACTGGAAACAACCGAGTAAAACTCTTTACAAATGCATGACAACTACTAGTCATCAGGTTACGATTCATTCTAGATCATATGCTATATAGTTGTTATCACTTACAAGTATTTAATAATTGCACACTTGGATGACACTTTAAATTAGATTAACCAAATAAAATTAGGTATTTCCAAACGAATTTCAAAGAATTGACTGCAACCATATTAATGTCATGTGATTATTGTCACCATGTTGTCATAGAGATTTCAGATTCTTAATGTTTCTAGCACAGTTGTGTGATTGATATACTACGCAATTGAAGCAATAAGCAAATGTACATGTGCTTACATTGACATGTTTTATTTTCTAGAACAGTGAATGTCTAAATAATGGTGTGTGACATTAAAAAATGAATATTGCTGACAGTTTTTCATCAATCAGTAAAAATGCTTCTCGAAGGTAAGATTTTCTGGCTAAAACGTGTTCTCAATTTCAAGGACTCTTTGGATGCGTGTTCTCAAACAATAAATTATTGTTTTCAGTCTGTAGCATAACTCAACACACTGATATTGAAGATGTGGCATCATAGGCTAGCATTGTTTCACCTTTAATGGCCAATCCTTTGTTAAAATGCCCTGTTTAATGTCAGGACTAATGAAGACCAAAAATTTAATTTTCCTTCTTTGCTGCTTTGTTGCATCGAGCATTTTCATCTACTTATTCAGCGATCAACAGCCTACTCTGCACACAATTGTTTCAGAAACACATAAACAACTAAATAATCTGAAGAATCTCAAGGTATCTCATACATTTCTTGTGCTCACATGATGTATGCTTTCTATTATTTACTTGCTAAACATTTGATTTATGTTATCATAATTGTTATTTAGGATAATTTAAAAGCTACCGAGAGAAAAGAATTGACCACAGATGAGAAATATTTAAAAGCGCTGGGATTTACTGCTCATCCACGATTATATCCTGCTGACACATGGCAAAATGTGAGTTTACCAGTCATCGTGTCTGCCGTAGCTCCTGGACAATCGAAGCAAGCTTTAGGCTTTATCGTCTCGGTTCGCCATCATTTGCCAGACAAAACCATTGTTATCTACGATTTGGGACTGGGTGATTATGAGCTAGCTTTGGTAAGTATTTCTTATTCAAGTATTTTCTCTTCTTCTCCGGTTGTTATAAGATTTGGATCCATGTGTAGTTCACAAAACATGACCGCACACTTTGCTTACTTTCCAATTATGACCTATCAAAACTTCGTAGTTTCTGAACTTGAGTAGGGGCTCCAACATGAGCAATTTGTAATTGACCCAGGTGTACGACAGGTCAGGCAGTAAGTTGAACAAGAATTTTGAGAAGGTTGCAGTTCATTAATACTGCTTAACAATAACTGGCATATTTATGGTAGTATGATTGATGTGCTACTGCTATCCTGCTATCTTCAGGATGAAATACAATTTTCTGATGCGGCGTTTAAGATGGTTGTGTGCTTTGCCTCTTGATCCTTAGATGCATGGTTTGCTTTTTCATCAAAGCCGTTTAGTTTTTCAAATAGGAACATGTTCTTTTGTGTGCGAGTATAGATAAATTTGGATCGCGTGTAGATGCCCATTTCTCCCAGCACGTTAATAACCCTTCGGGTTGCGGGTGTCCCCCTATGCATGTTTTTCAGTTAGGTGATGGAAGCTAATCGCCTGACGTTGGGGTTTGGCCCACATGATGCCAAAATTGTATTTTTATGATCTTTCATTTTGGTGGCACAAGTCTTTTCTTTATTCGCCATAAGTTGCAATTGTCATATTGCTAAGACGCTTGATTTACAAATGTGCATGGGTGCTTTGGTGTTTTTTTTTAATGCCCAACTACAGAAAATCATGCAACATTCGAGCTATTTTTTTTCTCTCGGTAAACTAGGTAATGCAATACTGCAATATTTCTTGTGTCATGAAGAAATTCGACTTCAACTATTTTCCAGCCCACGTTAGCGAAATCAGTATTAAAGCGTTCCGTCCTTTAATGATTCAGGTTTGTAGTTTTTGCAATCGTAGTTAGTTGCGCATCACCCCAACCCCATTCTGGTAGCAGGGGCGCTGAATATATACCTCGATATCCTTATTTCTGGCAGGAAATGCTGAGCCTTGCCGGAGCTGTGTTCTGGCTGGACATAAATTGCCACGTAACATCCAGCAAGATTGAGAATCTGCTCCAGCAAGCTTCTACCGTGGGATTAGTCGCCTGGAGCATTCATCAGCCCACCAGCGCTCTCACACACCCTCGAATGCTGGAGTATTTTCACACGGAGCAGCAAAATTTCTATTTTCACCACATGGCCGAGCCAGACCACGTCATTCTGTACAATACGGAAAGCATTCACAAAAACCTCATGCTGCCGTGGATTCAATGCTCTCTGACGTTCGAGTGCATTGCTCCCATAGGGGCCCAAAGCAGTGGCTGCCGCTTCGACAAGAAGCCGATGTACCGCTATTCAGGCTGCCACCGCTACGACATGTCTGCCTTCAACGTGGCCCTCGGGGTTATGTTCAACTTCAATGACTTGCAGTACACCACCCAGGAGAAGGTATTTAGGTTGGTGGATACTTTTGGCAGCCAGGAAGCGTTCAACGGAGACAATGAAACCATTAGTTCGAGCGGTCACGAAGAGTACGCCTTGCTCGGATCCTCGTAAGTAGGCAAGAAAGCGATTATGCGGTCTATTGCAGCTTAGTGAGAGCAAAAGTTCCTCTTCTTGAGAAAATGGGAGATGGCGGTTTATGCTCGAATTCCTATGAAACAGTGTACATCACTATAGTTAGGAATCAAGAATTCATTTCCAAACATCGTGCACTGCTTCTGCTCTAACCACCCCCTATTGCTAGTGTTTGTTTTCAGGCTGTCGGCCCGGTGGCTGCTTTTAAGACACTTTTCATATACTCTCAATCAGTAGCATATTGCCTAGTTTGTTCTCCGGATTTTCCTTTTTGGCGAGTGCTAGAATTCTAGAGCGTAAACCATCTACTGAGGTGTTATTTGGCACACGAAAATGCCATTCAATAGAAGTTCTACAAGAAGTTACTTTCATTAATTCCCTGATTTGATAATCATGAAAAATCTTTTTTGCTCTTTTTAATGAGTGATGCAGGTAAAATAGTTGCATCTGCCTAAATCAATAAAATGATTTTGTAAAACTCATTTTCAAATTACCATTGGAGTCGATTTTGGTTTTCTAGAATATGATTATTCAAATCATTGCTTTAGTTTCAATTTTTGTTAACATGAGCTGTGTGTAACGTTTTGTAAAATTAGGACATTTCCAAGATGGTTTCCATAATATAGAAATTTGCATAATATCTCATTCAACTTTTTCTCCAAGTACGACCAATTGGATAGCATTTTCAACAACACAACCTCATTGCCATTCTGCTTTATAATACTGGGAAAATTGTCGAGAGAACTTAACTGAACAAGGTTTGAATTTCACCAAAATTGCAAACCTGAATCTAGTCTGTTTATAACAAATGATATTTGACTTAATTCGTCATGTTTAAAAATTTATATTCAAGAATACTTTTTTTTTTCCCATTAGAAAATGATAATTTGGTTAATTTGTAAGTCTTTTTTTCATTTGTTGACATGTACCGACTCTCGGAACTGACAGTTATTAACCCGATTTTTTAATTTTTGTACACCGAATCGTCGCTTTATTTTACCATTCATATGTTTAGCATTAAAAGCAGTCTTATCAAAAATTCAAAAAAACATGTGTTCCTCAAATGAATTCAGTTACATCGATACAAAGAAAAGTGTACATCAAAAGTATACAAATAATTTATTTTTATTTGAAACATAAGTTATAAATTTCAACAATAAAGCACTTTCAAGTTGTTTTTTTGTACAATCAACTGGAATAGGGTAAAAAGTTGTGGCCTTTTTTGAATTCAGAAACCATGCAGTTCGTTAATAGAATCATCTCCTTTGCCAAGTTTTCGTTGCATAATTGTGTCCAATTCTTCCATCAGCTGCTCATCCTCCTTTTTATAGGCCCGTGTCCATGCCAGTGGCAGATGAGTTGGCACAGGTCGCCGGTCTGAATATGTTAAAAATAATTTAGTGGCAGTAATATAACGATCTGGTTGATTCGTGTTAAAAAATAGATTTCCAATACCTTGAAAGAAAAAGCCACTTGGGTGTTTTAAGGCTTCCGTGGACACTGCCAGCCATGCTGCCGTGTCTGCACCTTCTTCTGGCCTCCGTAGCTTATCCCTCACCTGGGAATAAAATTCTGGCGTGGCAGTTTCGAAACCTATTTTTGATTATAATATTGTTTATCAGACTATCAGTTATTTATTGATGCCCATTGTCAGTTATGGTAATAAGCAAGTTGGTGAAAAGGTGATATATAAGGGTGGGGTAGAAAACAGCAGGATCTCTAGTCGCCTTGATAGGAATTATGCTTGAAATTTGTGTTAAAAATGTCTGCATAAAAATGTTCAGACCCTTTGGGCAAATATTAGGTCATGGGAAGTGGAATTTTTGACAATCGTTGGGATGAGCCTTGTGAATTCTTGATTTTTTTAATTTTTTTCGAAATAGCGTCTATAGCTACTTGAAAAAAAAATCAATAAATCCAAAAAATTGGAAAAAACTTGAAGAAAACTTTAGTTTTTCATGGCTTGGTCATGGGAAGTGGAATTTTTGACAATCGTTGGGATGAGCCTTGTGAATTCTTGATTTTTTTAATTTTTTTCGAAATAGCGTCTATAGCTACTTGAAAAAAAAATCAATAATTCCAAAAAATTGAAAAAAAATTGAAGAAAACTTTAGTTTTTCATGGCTTGAAATTGTTTTCCACACAGTTGTGCCTGTTAAACTGCAAATAAAGCAAAAATTCCACAAACTAGGGGAAATCTCAGAGATAAAATATATCCAGGGTGTCAAAATATTAACTTTAATTTCTAGCACCTAGGAAAAGTCTGTAATTATAAAGGAAATTTGTGTTAAACACCAGTTATGCTGGAATTTTTGGTTCGTGCCAGGAAATTCTGGTTAATATGAAAAACCCGATTTAAATAACAAAAACTTATTATTTCAAACTCTCCAGGCAAAAATCTCAGACTCTTTGAAGAAATATGATAATTATGTTCTGGAAGGGGATCAGAAATTGTGAGGGTGTGGGATCAAACGAAATGCTGTTGTTATTGGCTGGGTATACAAGAACAAGTTTATTTGTTAGGATCACCTGGTGTGTCGACCCATCCTGGATTCATACTTGAAAAATGTATTGTTGGGTATTTTATTGCATACTGTTCCGTCATTATGACCAGTTGGCGTTTTGACTGTGCGTATGCCATTGCTCCATCATAAGGCTCCATCTTCTCAAACTGAAGATCATCCACATTCAATCGTTGCAACAACATCCCACATGATGACACCATTATCTAAAAACATGACACTTTGTCAATGATCATAAGCTAGATATATTGAATGATTTCCAATACTAAACTCCTGATCCAAACCTACCACTCTTGCTTCATTACTTTTTGTTAGCAAAGGCAACAATCCAATGGTTAATATATGAGGACCCAACACATTGGTGGCAAATGTAGTTTCCAAAGCTTCTTGAGTAAGCTCCCTTGATGTGGTCATACATCCAGCATTGTTCACCTTTTAAAAACTCTTATTAAAAATTCCGTAAGAGTTACTACTTGAATCTGAAACTTGCATGATTTTGCTTACCAACACATCTAAGGCGGTATTTGTTTCTAAAAATTCTTCAACGAATTCCGCAATCTGACGTGGGCGGCTCATGTCGACCACATGTACGTACACGCGCTAAATATGGTTAAAGGGAAATAAGTAACTACTCAAGGCCCCATGCAAGGTCATTGAAATTGATTACTATGAACTGTCTTATATTTCTTTAAATTTATGAAATAGTGACCAATCAATCATTTCATCTTTAAGATTGATGATGGCGCGCGATAGCATTGATTTCAGATATTTTTGAATCTTCAGTCTCGATTATACGACTAAGACTATTTCTCCATGGACTCATGTCCCCAACAAGAACGTACCGGATTACCAGTAGTTTCCACCAGCTCTTTTCGAATGGCATCTCCACTCTTTCTGTTCCGACATACTAAATGGACCGCACCAGCTGCAGAATGTTTATAATTAATCACTCGTAATATTGAAGATTTAAAGGGACGTGGCGTAATTCTCGTACGGTCGCTCTACAAAGTTATCAGTTCACCTTTTTTTGCAATTTCTGCCGCAATACTTTTACCGATGCCACCGCTGGCCCCGGTCACCATGAAAGTCTTCTCGGCACAGTCAACGTCCAGGTCCTTTGGATCAAACCTTTTCTTGCTGACCAAATAGCCATCCCTGCAAGAAAGTCTCTCATTAGCATAAACAAAATGATATTGCATATATATGGCACCACTGGGTTAAACCCTTACCTGGTATATTCCCTCCACCCTTTTCTGTACCACAAGGCGTTCCTGTACATTGACATGATTCCCAACTTCTGGGACGTACCTTATTGTATATATTAATTACTCTTCAGGGGTTACTAAAATTTGAATGTTACTACTTATTTTCAACACCAGTAAGAATTGTGCTTCGTCTTCATGGCTGATCATTATTTGAACGTCACGCATTGGTAGCAGCTTCATTTTGCTGATAAGGACAATATGGTGATATCATCGTTACCTAATCGTATCCTGGTAACCTACTTCGGGATGGTCTACACCAAGTTGCCTAGCCTCTTGATTGCTTTCAAGGCGCCATCTATGATAGTGCACTGAACTACTATTTAATTGTCCGCCAAATTCAAAACTACTTCTTGAAAGTTTATCCTGGATAATTTGAAAACATAGGTCCTATACAGACTCTCAGTATACACTGGGGAATGATATCTTTGAGGACGTGAGGTTTTAATACTATATGCATACTTGCAATGGGTACACTTTGATAATTCCTACCTAATAAGATTAATCTTAATTTCAAACAATAAATTAACACAAATGTTTAAATGATTTTTAATATTGAGAATTCATTGAGATTTTCCACGTTTTAAGAAAAATAAGTTCGCCAATAAGCTGTATCAATGCATTTTATGCCAGAAAAAGAATGTATATTTCAAGGATGCATTTGAGCATTAATTATAGGGGAGAGTGGGGTGGAATGGGACGCAGGAGGAATGGGACATTGCCAATAATTTAAAAGAGTAAAAAGTTTGACACTCGTTTGTCTACATTGCACTTGTGTTCCCCCATTTTCTTGTGTAAAATGG